>JASJOG010000005.1:3592500-3855000 GCA_030142905.1 Heliopora coerulea
ATGGCCTCCAAGCAAAGAGTAATGTAGACCGTATCTACCTACCAAGAGAGAGGGGTGGACGAGGACTTATTAGTGTTGAAGACAGTGTAGAACTTGCTACATTGGGGTTGGAAGGGTACATCAATACTAGCAATGAAAGATTGATAAAGGCAGCTAAAAAGATTAGCACTAGAAATAACAATGAAACAGAGATCGAGTGTAAGATGCGCAAGGTAACTGAAAGAAAGAAACGATGGAAGGAGAAAGTTATGCACGGTCAATTCATGCGGCAGACGGAAGAAGTAAGAAGTTTGGAGAGTCTTATTATGGCAGCGCAAGGACAGGCGCTTGCAGCGAACTTGATGAAAGCTAGAATATATCAAACTCAAGAGGAAAGTAAAAGTAAATGTCGAATGTGTAAAAAGGTGGACGAAAGTATTAACCATATTGTCAGTGAATGCCCTAAATTAGCACAAAAGGAGTATAAAAGAAGGCACGATTGGGTGGGAAAGAAGATCCATTGGGAAGTTTGTAAATAGGAAGGATTTGCGGTCAATGAAAAGTGGTATGAGCATGTACCTGAGACAGTGCTAGAGAATGATGGATGTAAAATATTATGGGATTTTACGATACAGACTGATCATGTAATAGAAGCAAGAAGACCTGACATGATTATCGTTGAGAAGAGAAATAAATGTTGCAAAATAATAGATTTTGCAATTCCATATGATAGCCGCATTGAGGAGAACGAAATGGAGAAAATGGAAAAGTACCAGGATTTAGCAAGAGAATTGAGGAAACTATGGAAAATGAAAACAGAGGTGATTCCTATTTTAATTGGAACATTTGGAACAGTTCCAAAGAAACTAAAGAAAAGACTAGAGAATATTGGAATAGAGACCAAGGTAGATGAGCTTCAGAAAAGTGTGATTCTGAACATGGCAAGAATTCTTAGAAAGGTTCTAGAAGTTTGAGGAGACTTGTTGTCACCGAACTTTCGGAGAACTGAAATTCCATTGGAAGTCCAATGTGCGAGAACAGTCATAATAATAATACCCCCCCTCCCGAAAAAAAACAAAAATAAAAACAAAGAAAAAAAAACACGCACAATTCGGCCTCAAGCTAACAACCTACATAACTTACACTTAAACTGCTTGTCGTCATATCTATGATTAAAATTTCGATTAAGTTTTATTAAAACAAACGTTTAGTGAGAATAACCTTAAATGGTTTAATGAGTGGTAAGAGATCCGTTCTGGCAATTCTACTGCTAAACAATGGATGTTCGTATCAAGACCTGTATTAGTTGCGATCTTGAGGTTTTTCGAGTCGTTGTCCAGTCAAACTTTTCACTCATGTTGCTTTAAAGAAAGACTTCTTTAGATGGCCAGGGTTACCGGTTACCAGCATTACGGACAGCTCATGATTGAAAATTTTTTTGATATTTTTTGTCTTAAAAAACTGGTTAATGTTACATTAACTCAAAATTGGTTGCAAATGTCTATTAGAAGTGCTATGATGAAGATTTATGCTAAGCATTCATCCGGAGGTTCGAGACTTTGGTGACGAAGATGAAACGAATTACAAAACCGACGAAATAAACAAAGAAAACATGAGCGAGTTCTGAATTTTTTTTGCTGACCAAAAATCAGAAAATGCATAATATACAACAAAATACGACAAGCAAGCCTTGTGCAAGTTTTGGTCGAATGAAGAACGAGTAGAGAAAAGTAAAATACGTACTTTTTCCCCCTGCAAAACTTTTGTAAAAAAGAAAAATGGCATAGCGTACTAACCTGCGACTCTTAAGGCTAGTTCACATATACCTGCATTATGCTTGCGGTATACCTGCTGCTCTATCGGCGTCTTGAATATAGTGTTGCCATCGGTAGCTCGCAGTACTACTAGCGGTTACTGGAGGTATATCAGCGGTGCAGTCAGTTTGATAAAAGAAAAAGGCGCGAAAATTTGATCTGTTTTCCAATCTTGAAAAGAGATTTTGAAAATGTCGAAGAAAAAACGATTTACAGTCTTGCTTCTTTCAAACTACGCGTTACTGCTGACTCTAGTTCGCAACCATACTTATAATAAAAAGGAAGTATAAAAAAGGAAGTATAAAAAAGAAAAAAAAAAGACGAAAATTTTGGGTAAGACCAATGCTATAGCAACGGAAAACTCACGGTCAGTTTCACTGTCTTTTGAGAGAATTGAAGTTACATGATCGTGAGTATTTTTTCAGGTAAGGCATAGGTTTAATTAATATTGACCGTGTGAAGCTGATTAATTAAACGCACAGAATTTTATTCCTAGATTTACTCGAATGTCTCCAGAGAGACTGGAGCACCTGTTAAGTTTAATTGCCCCATATATGAAAAAACAAAATTGCCGGAGCAGGGTGACCATTTCAATAAAGGAGAGGCTGGTACTTACCCTCAGGTACCTTGTAACTGGTGATTCGCAAGAGTCTCAATCGTTCAATTTTCGAATTGGTCGGAGCACAGTGTGTATGATTATGAGAGAAGTTTGTGATGCGATATGGAAGGCCTTGAAGGCATAGGCGTATCGGCCGGGGGGGCACGGGGGGCACAGGCCCCCCCAAATTTTTGCGGTCGGGCAATTGAGCTGAAATCCATGTGTCATTCGGGCAAAACTCATCATTTTTGGGCAGCGGAAAAATCGAAAATCATATTTTTTCTGATTTTCTATCGATGTATTTCATCCAACGGGAAATGCAAATGATTGATACAGACCGTGTATATCTATGTAGAATGTATTTAATGTATACAAATTTGAACTTTAAGAGTTTGCAAAGATAATGAATCAATATTGCAGAAACACTGAACATTGTTCTTAGTTTTTGTCTTAGTGTTTCTAGACATTTCGGTTAAACTTCTCCTAAAGCAGCCTTTACACAATCATACTCATTTGTTTATAAAAGCACATACAAAATCTCGAACAAAGTTGTATATGTGTACTGTGTAACATAACGCAAAGCGGTCGGGCAAACCAATACTGTGCCCCCCAAAAAAGATTAGGCTCGTACGCCCATGCTTGAAGGATGTCTATTTGAAGCTTCCTGCCACAGAAAATGACTGGAATAATGTTGCCGAAGAGTTTCATCAAGAATGGAGCTTTCCTCATTGCATAGGGGCTATCGACCGCAAACATGTGAGCATAGACTGTCCCAGAAACGCAGACGCCCTCTTTTATAAGTATAAAAATTTCCACAGCCCTGCGCTTATGGCAATTTATGATGCAAATTACAGATTTTTGTTTGTGGACATTGGAAGCTATGGGCATGATAATAATTCAGCTATTTTTTCCCAGACTGAGGTTTGTAAAAGAATTCAAAATGGAAATCTTGGAATTCCTGCACCATCTATGGTTAATGGGTACATGTTGCCATATGTGTTAACTGGGGGTGACATTTTTCCCTTAAAAACCTGGCTAATAGAACCATTCCCAGGAAAAGGACTGACAGAAGCTGAAGCTGTTTACAACTATCGATTGTCAAGATGTAGGCAAATCATCGAAAACACATTTGGTATATTAGCTGCAAGGTAGAGGATTTTTAGATGGCCAATTTGTGCAGCCAGTACTATGGTTGACCTAATTATCCAAGCTACAGTTTGTTTACATAACTATTTGTCATTGACCCAAAATGCACATTATATGCCACAAGGATTTGTGGATTCAGAGGATGGATCTGGAAAATTGATTCAAGGAGAATGGTGACAAATCACCCGAGGGGATGAAAATTCCATCCAAGCAGTTGGAAGAGTTGGTAGCAATTCTTATTCATTCACAGCAAAATCAGTTAGAGAAAACTTTTGCAGATATTTCAGCAGCAATGAGGGTGCCTTACCTTGGCAACTAGATTATGTAAGATATTGTGGCAAAAAATGTTGACAGTGTGCGCAACTCCACTAACCACACAATGTCATAAATCACTGTCAGCTAATAAGTTGTAGCTACCATACAGTTGGAGAATACATCATTTAGTCAAACCATTGTAATTCATGCAAAATCCAACCAACAAGTTTAATATAAAAATATTGAGTATACATAAAAAATAATTGAAGACCTTAAACATAAGTTTCAACTTAAACATTTTACTGTATTGTCTTTAGAACAGAAACCTTATATTAAGAAACAATGCAAGTTTTTAAATGTCAATGCTTTTAAAAGTAGTGAAAACACTGTTCACATAACATCAATTGTTAGACGATACTTGGTCAGGATTAATAATGTTCATGTTTTGCTGGCTCATGCCGTATCCATGGGTTGTAGGTGGAGAAAAAATATGGGTTCTGTTGAAGAGGCATTTGATGAGTATTGTTACTGTTTTGTTTCTGCTGGTTTATTTCAATTTCCATGTCATTCACTACTTTTAGGATATTTAGCTGAAGTGCAGACTTGAATGAAGTTGGGATTCGTTTGAATTTTGACACTAGGCTCAAACAAAACAATGTGTCTTCATCTTCTCTCAATACATTACCTTGCTCAGTTTCAGTACCAGAAAGATTAACCAGCGCAGAATTTATGCCCTGCATAGTTTTCATTACCTCTTTTTCAAATCCACTTCCAGCGTTAACTTTTTTACTCTTCACCCATGGTTTGCAGTCTGTAGATCCTCCTGAGAAGTCCAACTTTCATTTGCTCGGTATTTTGATACCGTCAAATTCCTGTCTTTCTTGTTTTCTGTGACCAAGGTCTCAGAGCAACCAATAACTGATAAACCATCCAGATCATCATTTATATCTTGCAAACTATCCTGCTCAACGCTGGAAGTTTCATCTTCTATGTCCGCCATTTCTCTTGACATTTGGACTAGATTGCATGTCGACGTCGAATTAGTAAAATTTGTTGAGGTTTGACGGTGTCGAAAATGCGTAATTAACCATCGGAGGTGTTCCAAATAAGGTCGAATTTCTATTTCGTCTCTACCACTACCAGACTTTCCCTTTATATCCTTCAAGTAGTTTGAAAAGTTGCTTCGAATTGTGTTATATCTTTTCTGCACACTAGATACATCCATTTCCAAAGCTTGGGCTACAGCTTGCCCAGCATTGTTTATTGTTCCAAGGCGCGGAGGTCAAGTGTAGATAGCTTCGATAAAACAGCGGCGTTCTTGAGGTTACACACTATCTAAAATATAGAAAACAAGCTTCTCGACGTTTCGAGCGAAAGCCCTTCGTCCGGAGATTAGTAGCATGGAATACATAAAAACACGTGGGCTTTTACAGTAAAACTAAAAAAAAGTATGTCACGTGACAAAAATGAGCCAATAGAATGAATGTGGTCAAAACAAACACAAAAAAATGAAAGGGTAAAGCACATGACAAATTATATGTGAAACTGGACAGCAAAAGGGGCGAAAAATAACGCGTGGATAGAAAATAATAATGTGGGATGGCGAAGGAAGGTGAGATGATGAAATGAAGTGTATTGAGAGATAAATGTAAGAAAATCACTCGTTGATACCATGGGGGTGGAGTGTTCCAAGTTTGGAAATGAGACGCATTTCCTGACTTTTGCGGCTATCATTGCCACCGGAAACGGGAACTAAAGCTCGAATTTGCACATCCGAAAGGCTGTGATTAGCACTGTTAAAGTGCCTGGCAACAGGCTGATTAGCATCGTTCTTAGTAACAGCACGACGATGCTCCCCAAACCTGTCTCTCAAAACTCTTCCAGTTTCTCCAATGTAGAGCATGCCACATTTACTGCATGAGATGCAGTAAATGAGATGGGAGGAGGTTCAAGTGAAGTGGTGTTTGACAGTGAACTTAGGTTTTGGCGCCGAAATTGTAATGGAGGAATCTGTGAAACTACAGGTTTTGCAATTCTTGATGCCACAGGGAAATGTGATTCACGGATGTTTTTGCTGTGCCAAAAAGAGACTAGAGGGTTATCGGGGAACTATGGATTCATAGTTCCCCGATAACCCTCTAGTCTCTTTTTGGCACAGCAAAAACATCCGTGAATCACATTTCCCTGTGGCATCAAGAATTGCAAAACCTGTAGTTTCACAGATTCCTCCATTACAATTTCGGCGCCAAAACCTAAGTTCACTGTCAAACACCACTTCACTTGAACCTCCTCCCATCTCATTTACTGCATCTCATGCAGTAAATGTGGCATGCTCTACATTGGAGAAACTGGAAGAGTTTTGAGAGACAGGTTTGGGGAGCATCGTCGTGCTGTTACTAAGAACGATGCTAATCAGCCTGTTGCCAGGCACTTTAACAGTGCTAATCACAGCCTTTCGGATGTGCAAATTCGAGCTTTAGTTCCCGTTTCCGGTGGCAATGATAGCCGCAAAAGTCAGGAAATGCGTCTCATTTCCAAACTTGGAACACTCCACCCCCATGGTATCAACGAGTGATTTTCTTACATTTATCTCTCAATACACTTCATTTCATCATCTCACCTTCCTTCGCCATCCCACATTATTATTTTCTATCCACGCGTTATTTTTCGCCCCTTTTGCTGTCCAGTTTCACATATAATTTGTCATGTGCTTTACCCTTTCATTTTTTTGTGTTTGTTTTGTGTATGTAAATAATGTTCATGTTTTGCTGGCTCATGCCGTATCCATGGGTTGTAGGTGGAGAAAAAATATGGGTTCTGTTGAAGAGGCATTTGATGAGTATTGTTACTGTTTTGTTTCTGCTGGTTTATATTTAAATTACTGTATTTGTCGAGCAAATTCAACAATTTCCTGACTATCAATGACGATGAGCTTTTGACGAAAATAAACTTTGACTAACTCTTTTGCCGGGATCAATTACTGAATGAACCGTGCAAATCCAATTTATTTCTAGATGTTGCTGATCAGTAAAAGTTGGGTTTTGTACTCTTAGAAATGTTCAATACATGCATTTAGTTTGCACTAGTGCATGCAGTAAACTTGAGTTCACAGCGGTTTGTTGTGATTTAATATGACGTTTTTAATAGGATTTTCACGTTTTTGATATAGCTTCTACTTACAGCTTGATTAGTAGTGTTCTACTTGTACAGTAATCAAATAAATATTCATGTGAAATATGTTGCTTGGAGCTGCTTTGTGAGTTGGAGTTGAGGGAGAACTTTTTGGTCCAAGTCAAACGAAAATTAGTTAGATTTTTTTCTTTAAAGTGTTCACAGAGCTCAATCTGCTGTATGGTAGATTCTCCTGTTGAATAAAGCCATATTTTTGCCCTTATCAAGTGCATAGCAAAGTACTACAGCAAAATTTGTTATTGTTGTCTTGAGAAGGAAACAAAAGCCAAGCTTTATCATACAAAATCAGAAAAAGTTAAATAAATTTGTGCTCTTCCAACAACAGGAAGAACCAAAATCTAATTTACAGTAATATTGGATAACCTAATCAGTTACTGCATGCATTTGTGCAAGTGTTCACTGAACCATGGAAGACCAGTAGAGTGAATTGTGGTGAAAAATGAAATATATACCCAGAAAAACAGACACAAAAAAATACCCTGTGTAAAAAGTGGAAAGCTTAAAGAACAGGAAAGCTTATGACTTCTTGAGTGAAATGAACCCTATCATCATGGTTACTAGTGGGAATCTCTAACAACTAAGCAACACCAATTAAGGTGGTCAAGCAAAGATTGCATGTATCAACCCATCTATCACCTGAGAAACAGTGAGATATTCAAACTACTGAGGTACAAAGGCGAAGATTGTTAAGGAAAGGTTTTTATCAATGTGTCACTGACTTGGCGCTAGCAGTAAAATCTAGGATCCAAATCAACATATTAACTTTAGGACAATGAAGGCAAGCCATTTACAAGAATATCTCAATGAAATACGACCACGAAAACCTTACTATGAGGTTTCATTTAGAACTCTTCGAATGAACGACCAAGTTCGATTTCCACATATTTAGATTCAAGTGTTCAAGCACATGTACAGCATTAGCCGGAAATTTGCAGTTCAATACATCCTGGGCTTTTATCTGCTACAAATGAATCAGGACTTAGGCAAAACACATCACAGAAAATCGGCTAATAATAAGGGTTACTTAAAAAACAAAGAAAGAAACAAATACACAAGAATCTCTTACAGACTCGATAGACATTTATCGAATTTTGAAGCAAGTATACAGACGGATGCATTTCGCAAAATAAAGCATTTGCAAAACAAAAACAAATTCAAAACACTTATTTGTTGCTTAAAATAAGATTAAGAACCTTAATTTGGTTGTCAAGTCATCTCAACCTCCCTGAAATTGGCGAAAAATGCCGGTTAACCGCTACAACTCCTATTTACGCCATATTGTTTGGGACCTGGTTGGGTCCTTCCAATATGGCCGCCGCTCCTTGACTTCCGGCTTCACTTTTTGAACCCAGTTGCTCTATCCAGTCTTATTTAGAGGTCAGTGCACAGATAGGCCGGAACACCGTTCACATATCGAAATTTACTGCTGGTATGACGCAGTATGCCTCAGTACTACCGCCGACATGCCGGGAAAGTTGAGCTCAAGTCAACTTTCCCGGTATACCGTCGATGTTACCACAGGCTGCCTGTGGTACCGGCGGATGATCGGCGACGAGTGTTCACATGTGCCATAAATACACCGCAGGTATTGTCGGCGGCCGCTACGCCGGCAGACCGCAGGCATATGTGAAGTAGCCTTTAGTCGCTCTCCAAATATCCTAACAGCAAGCGAGTTCCCTTACGTCTTTCGTTCATGTTTATCAGGAAGAACCAAGTCAAAGTGTTGCTTCAACAAATGAACAGTTGGCCAATGCATATTCCAAGGAGTTAAGTTTGAGAACTGCTCTTTCAAGTCGTAAATTGTCTAGTTACTAAGATTGCCTCCAAAAGCGAAACCAGCCGCAAGCACCAACAAAGCCATTTCGTTTGCCGGTCTTAAATTTGCTGGCTTCAGTGTTCAAAATTTCAACATCTGAGAGATCCATAAAACAGAAAAAAGAACGAGACCAAACCGATTTGCTTCAATACGGAACTAAGTAACTTAAGGTTTGGTCAACAACATACCAGTCTCGAGATTGCACATGGCAATCTTGAGTGTGCGGAATCCATGGATATATACCTATATATACTAGTAATACGTGTGCGCAACAAACCCTCGCCCACCCTTCCAATATATCTCTCGAGAATCCAAGTAACATTGATAATTTTTCAAAGTTGTCAAAAAGACAAATCGTCCTTACTATAACTGGAAGAGGTAATGCAATAAAAAAACACAATATTTGGCCAATAATATTAACAACACAAACTGGAAATTATTTTACATTCAAACTGCTTATCACCATATTTACTTTTAAAATTTCTATTCTGTTTTATTAAAACAAATTGTTTGGTGAGAATAACCTTTAACGGTTTAATAAATGATAAGAGATTCATGCTTACAATTCTACTACTTATCAATGGATGTTCATGGCAATACCTTGCATTAATTGCGATCTTGAGAAATTTCGAGTCGTTTTCCAATCAAACTTTTCACTCATTTTACTTTAAAGAAAGATTTTTTATTAGATAGCCAGGCTTTCCGTCTTAAAATTTGATCATTCTCAAAGGTTACCGGTCGAATATCAGCATCACGGACAGCTTATGAGTGAGAGATTTTTTTGATATTTTTTGTCTCAAAAAAAACTGATAAATTCTATATTATCTCAAAGTTGGTTGCAAATGTCTATTAGAAGTGCTATGAAGAAAATTTATGCTAAGTATTCATCCGACGGTACACAGTAGCGTAACTATAGGGAAGCAGGGGGGGCGGTCGCCCCCCCACACGACACCAGTATGGTCATCTGTCGGAAAATTGTAGTCTTCTGTCGGAAATTTGGGTGTTAGCTGTTGAGATAATTATATCGCGGAATTCCTGTCATGATCTTAATTCTTAATCATGATCTTAATCTGGAAAGACGTAATATAGGACAAATTAAGATGAATTTGTGTATTAGTGTATGTAAGAATGAGTAGATATGATTTATTGTAATGTAGGTTAGTTATTAAATATGGAATTTTAAGTGGCCACGCCCATTTGTCGGAAAATCTTAAGTCTTGCACCCGCACTAAAAATTCCAAGTTACGCCACCGTCGGTACAACACTTTGTTGACGAAGATGAAACGAATTACAAAACAGACGAAATAAACAAAGAAAACATGAACGAGTTCTGCATTTTTATCGTGGACCAAAAATCGGAAAATACAAAACATAAAACAAAATACAAAAAGCAACTTCTTTCTAACTTTGAACTTATTCTGAGAGAGAGTCTACTAATTAATAAGATAAATCCTTCGTTCAACGCCAAGATCAGTTCTCTTCCTTTAACCTTGTTGTAATTGATATTTTTCCTTGGTTAATTACATGTTTTTGTGACACATGCACACCTGGATTCACTCACGCATACACCTCGTCGCACATATTCTCTCTCAGCCTACTGTTAATTACTTCCTGTTATTGTAAATAGATAATCATATAGTCGAGATCACCTTGTAAATTTATCACTTACTCTTACGAAAACAGCGCTTTCGGTGAATAATTTTCTTTCCATAATCACTAAATAATTGAGATGCTTCGATGTATTGCTCTTGAGCAATAGGTGATGACTCATCAGATAAAAATGATCAGCTATATGCATACATACATACGTAAGTCGAGTTTGCGAAAAGTTCGAGATATCAAAAGTTTATTCCCAACAATTGCCAATGCTGATTGGTATTGTATATTGGAGATACGAAAACGTCACTGCAAAATAACTGAAACGATCTTTAAATGAATGTGATTTGAAATGGTGTACGATTCGTATCGAAAACAGCACTATACATAATGATTTCATAAGGGGTCCGTGGTCCGTATTCGCGGGAGTGGGTCCACATCCGCTAGCAGATTTAAACCGGGGAGTCCATATCAGCTAGCGGAAATGGACCGGTCCAAATCTGCTGTGACACCGGTCTTAAATCATTTACTGGCTTCAGTGTTCAAATAATGTAAACAACTTGCGAGAGATCCCACTGATCTGAGAGATCCATACGAGGGAAAAAAAGAACGAGACGAAATTGATTTGCTTCAATACGGTACCTTAGTATGGTTTGGTCAACAACATACCAGTCCCCCGACTTGCACACGGCATTTTTGAGTGACCAGAATTCATGGATATATATATATATATAATTACAGACGGAACCGTTTCGGCCTACTGGGCCTCATCAGTGTAGTGCTGACGAGCAGGATGGAGAAACCTACATTATATAGGCAACTCAAATGTTCCACACTTGTGGTACATCTAAGCCATGCCAGAGTGCTCTAACTAGAGACTAGTGAGCGTGATAGATATAGAAAGATAGATACACAAAGCGAAAATTTTTCTCGCAAGTCACGACGCGTGTAACAGGACTCCACGCACGTTGAGATTAGTACACTCACACCCCGCTTTGCGCAGTGGGCGAGGGGACAATGCCCATGTGTCCAGCCTAAGACACCTGGCAAGGCCCTGGGATGAACTGCATCCTCCAGAAGACAACACTAAGAAGATAGACTCTTTTGACCCCTACTGCATGTAATATGTATCTATGTATATGTATATGTATATGTGTATGCATGTGTATGTGTATGTGTATGTATAAGTGTATCTATATATGTATGTGTATGTGTATCTATATATGTATGTGTATGTGTAGGTGTAGGTATATATATATATATATATATATATATATATATATATATATATATATATATAGAACACATACCTACACTCGGCGAGCGCTAGACCACTGACTTAGAGGACAGTGGGCTAGACGCTTGCCAGGAACATGGTGGCGTTTGAATTAATAAGATGCGCGAGGCAACATGCGCGAGGACACAAACATCAAAGCTACCGACAGTGAGTTGGACCCAATGAACTCTAAAAAGACTGGAACGCTACCTCGTGGTACCAGGCTTCACGATTGAATGAAGCCAACATGGGGGTAGCCATGTAGGTCAAAAACACGCGTGGGAAAAAGTTGTATTGAACCTTTACTTTTCATTGACAGTTAATTCTGACAAATATGCAGTCCTACCGGCATTTTCCTCTACTTACTATGGATAAAAAAGAAAACTGTCAAAAAATCCGAAAGTTGGGTGATGTTTTTCACAATAGGTTGCGTGTTTTATTGCGTAGGGCACTGGGATGACCTGCAAATTGACCTACATGTCAGCCTCCATGATGGCTTCCAAATACAGCTTGCAGGTATCGTTCCAGTCTTTTTAGAGTTCAATGGTTGGACCTCTGGTAGACTATTTACTCTGTGACTGGACGTCCAAAATTTCCTTCCATGGGCGGCCATCTTGGCTTCACTTTTTGCCCGAGCGAATGACTGGGAGTTAGCATTCCAGATATGGAAATTGGGTTCACTGCCTTGTGCCGAAGATCGTAATAGAGGCGAATTTGCCACAAGTCATTGCTGAAACCATGCCTTAGCCTTTAAACACTCGTAACTCTGTGGAAAAAAAAAAAAATTTATCTCTGTCTGCATTGTTTTAAGGTAAGAATACCGTTTTGATTCTTCGTAAAGGTTGTTTTACTACTCGGCGAATTTGATCGCGTTAAGCGACTTTTCCACTTGTCTCATGCTATGGTCTCTGGGACTCCGTACGAACAAGAGAGTGCAACCATTTGGAACTTCCACGTAGCAGGAGGGAGAGTTAACGTTCTAACTCTGATACTATTCTTTCAAACGACCGCAGACATTAGTTGGAGTATATACTGTATGTATTTAGACTGCAAATAGGCAATCAGATTTGTATTGTACATTGTGATTATGCACCACGAAAACACATTTTAGTCTACATGTTAGCCTGTATTTTCTAGGTTTTACCAATTTTTTCAAATAAGAACCGGTTTCATTCCTTCAGGCGGAATTGAGGGTTTAATTTGACAAAAAATTTGGCCAGTTGATTAAGTCTTTATACACAGTTTCTTTTATGCAAGTTGTAGGTAAATTTACCTTTACCTAAAAACATTTAATTGACCCTTTAGCATCCTCGTCTGGTTGTCATCAGAGATGACCGCATTCAAGCAGTCATGTTTGTGGCTAGTTTGCATGGTACAATTTGATGAGGAAAAACCAGGCATACTATGCCGAAATCACTCAAGATACCTTTTCAAGACTTTGGAACAGGGTGGGTAAGGAGGTGGGAAGATGGCCCATTGAAACAAGGATATTTTTAGGGGTGGACAATCAACAAATGGGACCCTTTGGTTGACTCTTTAATGCCTGAATTTTTTTCCTTTGTTCTTTGTTCTCTTTTTGTCACTCCTTTGCTCTCTCATTGGTTCTCTAGTTGTTAGGTGTCTGCTATATCAGATACTAGGCATTAAATGGCTAAGTCAAGAGGACTCATTAATAAATGCTCATCATGTAGTGTTTAGTTAATTGATGGGGTTTCATGTCCATGTTTATGGCCTGAAATTTTGGAAGTGTCCAACATCAGAAGAAAATTTTCTTAAAGGATTTTCACCGAGAGAAACAACATCAATGTCAGTCCTTTAAGCACACTGAGGGTACATGATAACATGTTTCATTGCACTGCTTAACCTTCAAATCAGTCTCAAGCATGATTTAAGGGTTTTTGAGGTCTTTTGATTTCTTCAATTGATTATTATAGCTTTTAACTGGGATAAATTTTTGAAAATTCCATTGTACAGGGATGCTAAAAGTGCCAGGAAGAGTTATATGGGCAGTTGTATCCATTTGTCACAATGTTAATCAAGGCTCTGGTAAAAACCTGTTTTAAAATTAATGCTAGATGTTGCAAATAACTGTAGTATATTCCACAGAGCCATTGTGCATTTTAGAAAGATACATGTATTTGCAGATTACATGTAGTTTACCTGATTCATGGTAACATTTGGGGGGTTTAAAACTGAAGTTAACACATTAATAAATTAAAAACTTTTTAGTAGCTCTGATCATATTTTATACAATTCTCTGAATAAAATTGTTATCCAGCTCAACTCCCTTTTTCAAGAATATTATGGCAAATAATTTATCTGTAAATTTACCACCAGTAAATCTTGTTACAGTACTGTAGTAGCTGGATTTAAACATTTCTTTGGTACTGGCAATGAGTTTGTTTATATTTGTTATAAACCTTCCTGCTGACTTGTCCTCTTGATCAAATGAATTTGCTTTTAGAATTAGACTATTAAAAGTACCCAGAGGTTTAATTCAAAGAGATTTAGAAGTAGGAGTTGGAATTTACAGAGTAGGGGTTGGGGTTTTATTGAGTGTTCAAGAACTAACCTCTGTAGTGGTGTGGGATGTCACCAAGAAGCATGTTCCAGCAGGAAAATGTGAAATCAAGCAGTCTGGCTTATAAGTTCAGAAAAAAAAACCCCAGATAATATTTGACTGGAGTTGGAGCACCTATGGCCTAAATAGATCCCAGAAGTATGACTAACAAATGTTACTTGTGACACATGATGTCTTGTTTTGAAATCCCTGCTGCCAATCTGAAGATTCTAGTCTGCTGAACTTTAGTATATACCATGACAAATATGTTGCATGGAAGTGGTGCATATTACAGCTAGAATATGGAAAACACAAATAACCCACAGTACTACATAGTTCATGACCAAGAAAACTATGATAATCATCTTTCCTGTACCACCACAAGTTCACTCCATGATTCAGGTGAAGTAAATAAACACAACATTCTCTGGAACTTTGAGGCAAATTTTTGAACTAAATGAAGGTATACAGCATAGCATGTTAACAGAAAATTTTTCAATCTGGAATCAAAGCTAGAATTGTCCTCACACTTATTATGAATATATAATATTAACTCCTCCAACTAACCTCAGAAGCAAATACTATAAGATTAAGAGATGTGAAATATGCTATAAGGGATAATTATACATTCTGACTACTGTTATTTGTGACAAGTGCCCTGTTACAAATTGGATTAGAGATTTAAAAGTTGATTAGTTGATGAGAACAAGTTGTGCGTAGCACCTAGTAGTAATTGCCAAATTAAAACTAACCAATTACATAGTGTCAACATGAATTCACTAGCTTCAATACAAATGACCCTGATTTCAATGTGAGTGCACACAAACATACATGTACTGGTACTTGCAATTATTTCTAGGTGACAAGGTACCTACAGTACATGTATATGAACTTTTTTCCATTGCTGGAGTGGTACTGAAGTAAAATTGTCCCTTAAAAGTTTAGTTTAGGTTGCATTTTGAGAAACCTTTTAGCAGAATTTAATTACTGACAGTGGCCTACATGGCTAAATCCACCTTAGAAAGAAAGGTCTCTGACAATTTTCTTGCAAAGATCAAGATTTCGTGGTGTTCTAAATTTCTGAACAATACAGGTAGTATCAACACTTAACTCTTTCTGTTCATGAATTTTATCTTTCTTAATTGTGAAATCAAGGGTTGAACATTTCAATATTCAGGTTCAAACATGGTTAAGGACTCTGAAGTTGGTTGTGTAATCAGTCTCATAAACACATTCTTAATAAACCTTTTACTGTAGTAGATTGGATTTGTTATCAATTACACCCATGTTTGTAAAAAAAGTTGTGCAGTATGTGAAGTGAAATAAAAACTAATTTAAGTGAGGCTTTTACACTGTAATTTTAGAAAGTCATACCAGTAAAAATATCAGCTCATATCCATAAATCTGTAAGAAAGTAATTAATGGGGTGTAAATGATGGCATGTAATTTTTTATTTTAAAATGTCAATAAGGAAACAGATTGGTGGAGAAGCCAACCATAACCCTCAGTCACACCACCCTTTACACATTGAAATCATTGTAGAGCTGTGATGACATTTGTCATTAAAAAGGTGAGGTAATGTTGTCATCTGGAGAGCAAACTTTTATAAACAAAAGCTCTGTCAACTCAGTGGCACGTGCAGGGCTGAAATATTAGTTTTTGCAGTAAAGGACAATCATGGCCTTGGTAGGTTCTTTGCCTTAGGGCTGTCTAAGGCCATTTATTTTTTACCCAAGAAATTTTGTGGTTATATGCACTTAAAAGCACGAGGTTCAAACATTTATAGAATAAAAAATAATCCAAAATCCAAGCAACAGACTTTGATTGATAAAGGCAAAGCATGCCAATGTTAATACAGTACTTGTGGTGTATCTTGTATTGTTATTAATTTATCAGTGAATACTTTCAATTTCACGCATGATTCTTGCCATGGATCTTCGTTGTTGAATAAGGACCTCATGATGCCCAAATTTCACTGGCAGTTACAACAAATGACATAATTAGATTTTGATCAAAAATGACAGAAAACAGTAGAGTGGCATACAGCAACAGAGATTGATGCACATACAGCAGGGTTCGCACTTCTGGAATTCCTGGAAAACTCCTGAAATTTTATAATTTCTTTCCAGGGCCCTGGAAAACTCCTGGAAAAACAGCTGTTTTCTGGGTACTCCTGGTATTTTGTAAAGAATTTGAAACTAGACAAACCAGAGCTGCCAATTCGTACATTCACAAAAGATCTTTTTTTTTATGCACAAAATAGATTCGTTTGTTTTTGTCCTTGCTTTTCTGTAAAAGCCAAATCGAATTCGTAACTGCTTAATTCTTATATTGAAACCAACAAAATGATATTGTACTGTTGTCGTAAGGAATAGTACATTCTTGCTCTTTATGCCAAAGAAGAAAACTAGGGGTCGAGTCCTGGAAAAGTAGTGTTGCTACCCTGGAAAACGCCTGGAAATTTGTGATCTTTTATCAGCACGAACCCTGATACAGTATCATTTACAATTTGAAAGTTTGGGAAAAATGAAGTAGTTCGCCTAGGTACATACCGTGGCCAAAAGCAGCCTTACGTTATACTGTAGGTTAAGATTTTATCAAGTAATGAAGGCCATTTGTTATTAAAAAGAGACACTGGCATTGGTGGCCTTGATAAAATTTCAACTTTTCAGCTCCTTTTACTGTGCACTAAAATGATTGTATGACATGTGAAGGTTCGTCTGAATCGAGTAGCTTTGAGATACAGGTTTTGCAAACGCAATTGTTTTGAGAAGATTTCAAAACTGGCTTCGCGACTTCATTCTTCCCTAAGGGAGACTTCTTGTACCAAATATCGCCTGGATTTTGCTGGAGTTTAATGGTAAAGTAGAATGAAGATTCTGGTTCATTCATCTCTGTAGGACGATTACTTTTGAACATTTTACGGTATTTAACCGGACAGCGTTCATGGTTAATTGTTTGAAAAGTGGGATCAAACGCTCATTGTCCAGAAGACTTGTCCAGGCCGTGACAGTCTTTGGATACTCTCTCCACTTTCCACACAAGGATTTCATTGCCTCATTCAGGATAGTTTTCCGTATGAAATGCCGCCCCACTGAAAACGTCGGGATGTATTTTTGGCGCGGAACAAAAATGCAAGGAAAACAGCCACCAGGTAACTTGATGCAAAGCTACTTGTTTTTGGTCACCAAACTATCCTTCGGCGAAACAGTTGTCCGCTTCAGTCATTCTCACTTCTCGGGTGACTTGTGGATGATGACCTTTACCGTATTCGACCAGTAATGCTTTCATCAGGATTTTAAAACCTCTCATGAAAGTATAAAGTGGTCTTCTTTGTGTAAATTTCCCGTTGAACCCTTCGTGTTGAGGTGCCGCTGAATGCTTAGTTTGAAATACGTAACAGGTGCAGGTTTGTACGCCATTTTTCTTTTTTACGGAGGTTTTACCGTGGAAAAAGTACGTCTCTTACTTCCCTCTTCTCGTTCTACTTTCGACAAAACTTGCATCAGGTTTGCTTATCGTATTTTGTTGTGTGCTATGTATTTTCCCGATTTTTGGTCAGCAATAAAAATACAGAACTCGCTCATGTTTTCTTTGTTTATTTCGTCGGTTTCGCCGCTCTTTTCATCTTCGCCACCAAAATCATGTACCTCCGAATGAATACTTAGCACAAATCTTTAATATAGCTCATCTTAGATAAACTTAAGTAAGATAAAAATATCAAAAAAATATTTAATCATGTGCTGTCCATAATGCTGGTATCCGACTGATAACCTATGAGAATGCTCCACTTTTAAGACGGAAAGTTTGGTCATATAAAAAATATTTCTCTAAGGGAAAATGAGTGTAAAGTTTGCCTGAAAAACGACACGAAATACCATAAGCCCGCAAGTACTACATCGTCTTGATACTATCATCGATTGTTTAATAATTTAATTGTGAGGATGGATCTCAACACTTGTTAAGCCGTTAAAGGTTATTCTCACAGAACATTTTGTTTTACTAAACCAGAATTTAAATTTTAAACGTTTATATGACGATAACAGTTTAAATATAACATAATTTCCAGTTTGTATTGTTAATTTGTGGCGAAATTATATGTGGGTTTTTTATTGCATACACTCTTCCAGTTATGGTAAGGACGGTTTGTCTCTGACAATTTTGAAAATTTATCAATTTTACTCGGATTCTTCAGAGATGTATTGAAAGGGTGGGCGAGGGTTTGTTGCGTACGCGTATTTCAGTTCTAGTTCATAAATTTAAATTACACATAGATTAAATTGTATGCATTAACTTTTTGAATACCAACCAGTTCTATTTAAATCTGTTGTTCAGGACCTGTATAATTCGTTACATCCGATTGACACTTCCGAGTTGTGCTTTAAGTTGTCGGTGGGCTTTCAAAGAAGTAACAGATGTACTGATGTTTCACTATGTGTGTTAACTGACTAGGTCTGGGTACCAATAGGTTTGGTGTGAAAATTGTGTAACTTACACATTTTTTGTCTATGGTTTATATTTCAGGAGAATGTCCGACGAAGATTGGGGAAAGCGTTTGGTTCTGAAAAGCAAACGATGTACTTTAGAAAGAGCTGAGAAGTTCATTTCTGAGACCTACTTTAATGATATCAATCTCCGGAGCAGGTTAGTCAGTTCAATAAGGTTTGCGAATTGTACAATCCAGGGGAGACTTCGGGGAAGATTTTTTTTTAAAGGAAAAAAAGATGTTAAGACCATGAGGTCTAATAATGCTAAGTTTGAAAGTGAGCTGGCGCCTTTTATGTTGCTTACGGCTATTATTACAACTTGAAACATGTGCAATAGCACAGATTTTCATGCCTGAAATGCCACAGTTTTTCGTGCACTTCTACCAACATCATGTCATATATCTCTTGCGATAAATGTTAAGATGTACATCGGTGAAACTGGATGATATCTCACCGACAGGTTTGCCTGACATTCTTAACAAACCCGTCGCCCGACATTTCAATAGCCCAAGCCATTTGGTTTCAGACTGAAATTTAGACATGAACGTCTGTAGTATAGTAACTGTCTTGGGTGATAAACAGGGAACTAAGCAAACGACTCTTTTTCGTGGCAATCGTTACGTTAGTGACCGAGTGGAGCTGGGAATAGTCTAATACGGCGTTTTTCCCGTCAAAATACGGAAGTTGAGGAAAGCAAAATGTCCAACTGCAACGTCAATGAAAGGTTTTGAAGATTTGTTTCGTTCAGACCGTGTCACGGTTTCGATATATGACAGAGTAAGACCCTTTTTTGTTTTGAACATTTTCGGACAACTTGTCTTGGAACTTGGAAATAGGATCTCGAATATTCATTCACCATATTATATCTGAGCCCAAGATGTTTCTGCTGCATTATGAAATACGTAGACAATAATACAACTATCCGACAACATAAGAAAACGAATGAAGAACCTATATAATAATAACTTTTTACCAATTTGCAGGAATACATTACATAAATATTCACTTGTGAACAAAAGGTCTGTTATTTTGAGTCCTGCCGTTTTAAATCTTGGAAGAAGAGTTCAATTGATGAACCTAAAAAGCTAACTGATTAACATAAAGAACCAAGGAGTACGTAATACAGGACCATTTTCAAATGTTGATGTGCAACTGTATTTCTGAAAGGAAGGCCAAGGAAAAAAAAAGAAAAAAAAAAGTTGGGGTTTTCTTGAGCTGGTTCAAAAATGCTCTACAACTTCACCCAAAGATGTGTGCATAAATGTATTGAAAGAAGAATAGAACAAAATGTTACTGATATAAATCATTGTAGAAAAGAAAAACTGTTATCAAATTAGGTGTTTGAGTGATTTGTGATCCCCACTGCTTTTTTAAATTAGAACTTTTCTATTGAAATAGTTAATCAATATGTCCATTTCAAAAAATATATTCTGAAAAGGACTTCATTCAACTTCAAAAATGGACTTCATATTATTACTTGTTCATAATTAAAGTATCTAATTCATAGGTCTTACCTATGTTTTATGGTCGCTTGAAATGCAACAATCAAAGGTGAATTTTTCACCTGTACACATATGCTACTATACCTTTTAACATCTTAACTGTAGGCTTTATCCGAAAACATTTGGCGTATCAGAACTTCTTCACCATGCTGCTGAGGGTCGTGTCAAGTATGCAAATGCTATCAATGGGACATTTTCTCCCGTCAAAATTGGTGATAAATTCGGACCAAGGTAAAAAATGAATGTTTAATTAATGTATTAAATACCATCATTCTGCATATTGTATGCTTTAATATCTTGTGGCCTAGTGGAACGCGTCTTAACCGATGTGTGCCTGGACCACCTACCTTTGACGGGTCAAACTTTTTAGTGTTCGCCAGGCTTGTCAAAGTGTAGCCGAAAGATGGCGAAAATTTCTGCTTAATTCTGTATCTTGGACGGCCATTTAATTTTTTGGTCTCATGGAAAGGTACATTTTCCTGAAATGAAATTGCGTAATAAAGCGTACTAAACAAAGATATATTAATTAGCCGCAAAGTAAATCGAAAATTCAATGAACTTGTCGTGAACTTCAGGTAATGTTCATATAGGTGGAAAAATAGACCAAGGGCTCAAAGGAGAGATCGAAGGAGTTCATGTTTCTGTGTTTTATCTAGAAGTAATTGGTAATAAAGTTTATATTGTTGTTTATCGGAGTTCTTTTCTTTGAACCCTGCTATTTAATACATTGGTGCCGTGACCAGGATGGAGGAACTCCAACGCTTACAAGCTTCACGTAGAGGTCACAAGGCTCACCTGACTAAGCTGTTGAAGAAGACAACCGACATAATGGCGGAAACGCAAACAACAGATGAAAAAACTTCACTCGAGCAACTGGCAAGGAAGAAGGAATTGTTTAGAGTACTCGATAACAAAATCGCCGCTGAACTTTCTGATGTTTGCAGAAAAAATGAGCCACATTCGGAAGTTCATTGAATCATCTGAATCAACACCTCAAGCTATTCGACTCATACAAGCGAATCAACCATCTACCTCCAGTTCACTTACTGTAAACAAAACCACAAGTTCAGAATCTATACCAGTAGCAGTTTCACCTACTACAACTATAATGACACTTCATTGACACGTGAAATTTCAACCGTGTCTTCCGTTCAAGCTTCTTCACAACAATCACTATCAGTAACTGCTACCCAAAGCGTAGGTAGACTCCCCAAACTCTGCCTCCCAACGTTTTCTGGAAACCCACTCGACTGGCAGTCTTTCTGAGGGTCATTTGATGCAGCTGTTCATAAAATTCATCACTTAATAGAATCCAAAGATTGAGTTACCTGAAAGCCTAATTCAAAGGGGATGCTCTACAAGCTATAACTTGATTTTCCCACACCAACAGCAATGACGAACAAGCTGTGAATATCCTCAAGGAAAGGTTTGGCGAACCCCACAGAATTGTTAATGCCCACATGCAAGTTCTCCTGGACATTCCCAGCGCAAATGAGCATTTGGACAGCTTCCAAAGTTTTTATGACACTCTGGAAACTCATATTCGTGGTCTTGCATCACTTAGAAAAGGTCAGGAATCTTAAGGTGATCTTTTGCCACCCATAATACTAAAGCTGTTAAATGAATTTAGAAGAAACCTAGCAAAAGAAAATGGAACCTTAGAATGAACAATTGACCAACTTCGAAAGGCAATACACAAGGAACCGAAAATTTTAGAAGCTAGGAATTTGTAAATTCACAAGCCAAGAAAGACAAAGAAATTTCATTTGCTATTACTTCATCCTTTCAGGCAGATACTGATGGCATCAGACGAGATCCACTACCACCACACTCCAAGGTTTGTGTTTACTGCAAACAAAGTCATTCGCCGAACGTTTGTGAAAATATCCCCGACCCTCAGCAAAGATTTACAGTCTTCAAGAAAGCAAACCTTTGCTACAATTGCCTTGGACATCATAAAGTCACACACTGTCGTTCAAGAAATCGTTGCAAGACATGTAAACGCAAACACTGCACTACCCTCTGCAATATTGATAACCAACAGCAGAAAACGTCTGCAAAAGAATAAGAAGGGACCAGTCAAACATCAGAACCACCTGTCCATGCTACATTAACACCTTCACAATTATTATATGGACGATGCATCACATCACTTCCTTATTCGCAAGTACAGAACGACGAGATCAACGATCCTGACTTCGGAATTGCCTCCCAGCTAAAAAGAAGTTACAAGAAACAAGAGCTTCTCATCCAACATTTTCAGTCCTGCTAGAAGGAAGATTATTTGACCAGTCTGAGAGAATTTCATAGGACGACAGGGAACAATACCGAAACAATACGCACTGGTGACGTGGTCCTGATCCAAGATAATCGTCCAAGAACAAGTTGGAAACTCGGAGTCATAGAAGGTAGTATTAGAGGAAGAGATGACCTTGTTCGAGCCGCTAATATACGTACTAACACTGGTGAGAACAACAGGCCAATTACCAAATTATTCCCGCTTGAAGTTTCTTCTAATGTCACCCTCGATTCGTCTACAAACGTCAAACACGAAGAAATGTCCACAAATTCACTCCGAAGCCCAGAACAGCAGTAGCCCAAAAGGTACCCGATCGAATATCCAAGTAGACTAAAGGATATAGTGAACTTCATGTAGTATTCATATAGGTAAAAAAGTGGATTGAGGGCTTAAACAAGAGATCGAAAATCAAAAGATCGATAAAATGACTACCAAAAAGACTGTGAGACAATTTCACGCGGAGAATATTTTAAATGTAATGACGAACGAAGAGACCAAATGATCGTCGAACGTCAACGTTATCTCTTAGAAGTGAGAAAATCAGTGTCCAGGACGAGAACCAAGCGTGAGTCCCACAGGTTTGCAGCTAGAATGAATATGCTGTTTTACATTTTTCTTTCGAGTGGACTCCAAATACGTGACTAAATTTGAACGAAACATTTGCTAGTCTGATGGCTTTCATAGTCACTGGAAATGTTATGTTATAACCTATAATTATTTTGGGTATACCCAGTTTTTGAACTAGACTACCACGAATTCTTTTGGTATTCATACATTCATCCCATTCCAAGTGGAGTAAACGTTCAGCCCTCTAGTATTAATGCACTGTTTATAATTGACTGAAATAGCCTGAAGTTGGTTTGGACCAAAATAAATTGAAACGTGCTCCAGAATTTCCATGCACTACACCATCAGGCAGTTACCCTTTTACATCTGAGTTACAACTTTCACGTTCAATGGTCTCGCAAGCATATCAAGCATTTCTCACATTCCTCTTGATCAAGATGGTGATGGTCGTTAGAGAAGAATCTGCTGTGGAAAGCCGAATATGGCAGTTCGAAGCATATGAACTTCCTGAAGGTATTTGCCAGAGGCATGCTCGAAAACTTTCGAGTGCCTATCGGATGACATATTCAGCAACACCACAAAATCTCTATAATAATTCATAAGGAAAATACAAATAAAAGTCATAACAGTCTCGTGTCTTTAGATGTGATAAAAACACGCTTACATTTCTTCTAAGATCTTTGCAGCTTAGAAAACATTAATTTTCAAACTTTCTTCGCGAATTGGGAGGTTCGTCTTTGAGGTGGGAACTCGCAGGGTGTGCTTTATGTGATCTAAAGTACTGGGGTATGCGGTAAAGCACTTCTGCTCGTTTTTTAAATATTACATAAAATCTACAACCAGTGACACAATTTTCTGTGGACTTCTTTCAAACTTTGTAACAACCCTAGCCAGCCAGATCAAAACAATAAACGTTGTCTTGTCAAAGTTGGGTTAATTGCGATAGCTTCTTAAACTGCGTTGTGCTTAGAAAAGTATATAACATTTTTCACGTTGTTCAATACCTTTTTGCACCTTCAGCTGGAGTACACATTGGTTTAAAGTAACTGTTCAGGTTCCTGAAGGTTGGGAAGAAGAGGAAGTAAGATTCAGATGGAACTCTAACTCTGAAGCAATGGTGAGCATTCCGGAAAAAAAAATGGTTTAAATATGTGCAAAACATAATCAGAAATTTGCCCTTAAATATTACATTCATGCTTACGTATGGCATGTGCGTGGAGACCGAGTAGTCAGAGAAAGGTTGGGATAACATGGGACTGCTTTGAGGGATGCAAACAAACAAATTAGCTGAATTAACCCAATATGTGACGAAGTGAAACCTGTGTTAAGTGGCCCTTCATTAAGTGGACAGTTCTCAAAGTCTCGAAATGAATTCCACACTAATCTTACAAGTGCCACTTTCATTGATGTAGTGAAACTTGTATTAAGCGGCCCTCCATTATATGGACAGTTCTCAAAGTCTCGAAACGAATTCCACACTAATCTTACAAGTGCCACTTTTATTGATGTAGTGAAACTTGTATTAAACGGCCCTCCATTATATGGACAGTTCTCAAAGTCTTGAAATGAATTCCACACTAATCTTACAGGTGCCACTTTTATTGATGTCGTGAAACCTGTATTTAGTGGCCCTCCATTAAGTGGACAGTTCTCAAAGTCTTGAAATGAATTCCACATTAACCTTACAAATGCCACTTTTATTAAGCGGATACCTTTATTAACGGACGCGGACACGTAAATCGATATAAAAAGACACCCGTCCCTGCATTAAGCGGACAAAGTTTACTACATTCATTGACATCTAAGAGCTTTTCCTTCTTTAAATTATGATGCCGATAGCCAGGTTACCGAAATTAGATTAGTATTTTCTGATTTTAATGTCTCACGACGAAAATCATGAAATGTTTAGTAATAGCCGATGCATAGTTTCTAGCATGTTTTCACAAACTACATTTGTTTACAACGTCAAAGCCCTCATCTAGTCGCAGGAAAAGCGGTCTACTCGAAATTCGTACACGCAAGGCAGCTCCAAGCCATACCCGGACTTCTTTTCAACCTGTTTCCATTGATGATAGCTGTGTTATTGTTTTTTGGTCGCTTAAGAAACTCTCTAACCCACACTACCATGAGTTTAGGGATATGACCACTAATTTTGACGTCAGCGCTCACTTTGGTGCGGATGAACACAGAACCAAACAATTGATGCGTCACTGTCATTTGTTTTGATAACGGCAACAGCCATTTTATCAGTTTTATTCCTGGACATTCGTTTCACAAGATACTCCTCGTTGCTTTTAGGGTGCTAGAGGTCCATGTACTCATGACACCCACATACAAATATATTTACTAGCAGATTTTCAGAAGATATTTCGCTGCGCAAGGTGTCGGTGTCACGGAGCGACTGCAGGTCTTTGAATGGGTTTCCATGGTGTCTAATTTCATCTCAAAGACAGGGATATCTAGCCTCATTCTCGTGCCACGAACAATTTTTATCCAAATTTCATCGTTAAAACCTCATCATTCACACTTAAAGTGTTGTATGTACCTTTAAACCGAAGAACTATATGGTAATAAGAGAAAATTCTTTAAGTATAAATCAGCTGAGTTGATCCTGTAGACACGAAGACGTGTAAACCGTGTCTAATCGTAGTTTGTGTCCAGAAAGTCTGGGTACGTGAACGTCTGTTGTGCGAACACATCTGTTAAACGGACACTTAATAATTACTTGAAGGTCTCTACTTTATACAAGTATTACTGTAGTATTTGTTTTCGGTTACATAGTGCATTTTCTGTGGAAGTAGTGCATGCTGTGCAACTTGGGCATTGAAACTGTATACCTTTCCCAAGTCAGTTTTGTTAACTCTTTTTAGGTATGGAAAGATGGTAAACCAGTTCAGGTGGGTAAATATAAAACTATCTCATAGGATTAGACGTACGTGTAATGGACCTTTCCCTTTCAATGAAAAATACAGTGCATCATGGTAGAGTGGTAACGCCTCTCGCTGAAGGGAAATGGCAGCCGTGAATCGAGCAGTTTGAACACAAGTTTGTTAACAGATTTTGGCCATGTTTCCTTATTCCAAAGTGGAACTTAATTAATTATCGCGTACCAATGTACGCGATAATCGCCTAGCAATTTTGTTCAGAAACTGGACCTGAGGTTCAATTGCTATTTGGAAACGAACATCTTTCACGAAATTATTTTCAAAACGTTTGCAAGTGAGTAGGCTGAGTTGTTGATACTGATGAATACATTTTGCTATACAAGTGTGTCTCAACAATTCCTTAGCCGGTTCCCTTCAAGTATTTTGCGATCAGTGTTTTTAAGATAGTCATATTTTGTGTTAAAGCCGAGTAGTTTGCCTTTTCTTCTCACAAAGAATTTTACCATAAATTCAAAACTTCATAATTGTTTGTGTTTCTGGGACTTTACTAATCGCAAATATTATTGTTCTCTACGAGTGAATGGTACGACACACAAAATCGCAAAATACTTAAAGGGAACTGGTAAAGGAATGGTTGAAGCATACCTGTGTAGCAAAATCTTTTCATGAGCATCAACGACTGAGCCTACTCACTTGCACACGTTTTGAAGATCCAGTCATTACAGCTGTTTGTTTCCAAATAACAACTAAACATCAGGTCCAGTTTTTGAACAAAAAAGCTAGTGGTTACCATATAAAAACCATGACCAGCCGACAACTTCAAAAAGTATAAAATAAAACATATTCCGAAGAATAATTTCATCGTGAAAGCTCAAGATATGAGTCAATACAAGCTAAAACTATTGTCGAAACTGTGATATTTCGACTTTATTTCAAAGTCATCCTCAGACAGAATGATATTACAATAACATGCCAGAGTCTATATACAGGAGGTGTGATGACATCATCGAGACGGAATTAGGAAACACTACCGGTAATCCCTATTTACATGCTGAGATGTCGAGACGCTATGATGCTAATTAGAAATTCTCACCACCATGAATAAAGCGGTTGAGCGTGAACAATAGAAGTATCGGGCTAACAGATAAGAAGTGTGCATAATATCTAAATAAAAAGGTTGAGTTCTTTGCTAGCTTTAAGCCCAGAATTAAGCTCAGGTTTATTGAACTTAATGTGGAGTGCTTGAATTATTAGAAGTTTATTGGTGTTAGTAGACTTACTCGTATAAAGAATTTTATAGTTATTAAAGATTAAATTTTTAATGGAGGTAGGTATGTTAGAAGATGAGGGAAAGTCATTTAGTCGGTCGTACTGGTCGTATAAGTCATTAATGAAGTGAGAGTGTTCACATTCGAGAAAGTGTTGGGCAACTGCACTGGTGTTATGTTGAGTAGAATGTTCGGAAAGACGTTTGTGAAGACAACGGTCGGTTTTACCTATGTATGTTTTGTTGCAGCCAGGACAAGTAATTTGGTAGACGACATTATTGCGAGACATTTCCGGAATCTTATCTTTGTTAGAAATAAAATAGGAGACTTTTTTCGTGTCATAAATAACGATAAATTTAACGAGTTGATTGAGATGACGCCGAATTTACGAATTGTTCACGCTCAACCGCTTTATTCATGGTGGTGAGAATTTCTAATTAGCATCATAGCGTCTCGACATCTCAGCATGTAAATAGGGATTACCGGTAGTGTTTCCTAATTCCGTCTCGATTATGTCATCACACCTCCTGTATATAGACTCTGGCATGTTATTGTAATATCATTCTGTCTGAGGATGACTTTGAAATAAAGTCGAAATATCACAGTTCCAACAATAGTTTTATCTTGTATTGACTCATATCTTGAGTTTTCAAGATGACATTATTCTTCGGAATATGTTTTGTTACCGTATAAGTTAGTTAGACTACAGTTAAGAACATGTTAATCCTGTATAATACATTAAGTTTCATTATGGAATGAGAAAACACTGCCAAAATCTGTTTACAAAACTTGTACACAAACTACTCCGTTCACGGCAGCCATTACCCTTGACTTCGATTAGGAGCGTTACCACTCTACCATGATGCACTGCGTGTTTCATGTAATGTTTAAAAAAACGAGCTAGAGTGCTTTTTTTGGTTTTAGAGTAGGTAATTGGAGCCACACTGGTGTTACAGTTGTGTAATAGTGATTGTCTAACGATTGGGAGTGAAACTGTTAATAATGGAACACGCTTTTAGCCGTGGTCTATAGTGAGCATGACATGGTTACGCTAATGGTATGCCATATAAAGTTGAGTGAATGAGTATGAGTTTTTAGTTTCAGAGTAAATCGTGGAGTATACATTAGTGTTGTTTAGGTGTATTAGTAATTACCACGAGTGCGATAAAGGAATTCAAAACCGACCACCCAGCCTTGGGGTTTTGCCGACAGTTGGATGGTTACGCAGTTGGCCATGCAGTGTAGGGTTTAATAGAGAAGTATGTATGAATGCAGAGAGAAAGAGTAAAAGACGTGTAACATTGTCTCGTGCATAAATATCTTGGAACACAACCCTGGACGTACGTTTCGGCCTTCTATGGTGGCCTCTTCACAGACCTGCCAACCTTGAAAGACCTAAAAACGTAAGATCTCAATTTTTACTCTCCAAAAAACTGGAGATTTTAGAGAAAAACTTAATATATAAGACTGTCGAAAGCAGGAAGCTTAATTGTTCCCACAGTAAATATCTTGATTTTAATCCAGAGGCAATGCACCTGTCTAATATCAGACAATATTACTTTACTTGTCAGCAGGAGACCGTTGAAAAGTAAATAGAGATAGACATAGATTAAGACATAAAGTAAATTGTATAATTTATATCTGACAAAATATCAACAATACATGGTAACTTATACTGCAAATTAGGCAATGTTAACTTTATGACTTATGCGCAGCATTATATTGAACTGTTGCACTCTTAGCGTTCTTTAAAAGTGAATCATCTGGTTGCCATTGGCTACAAGGAATGGAAGACTCAGGAAATGATGATTTCATTGCTAAAATTCTTGACAATGTACCGCTTAGCTTCATTGAGGAGCGACTGTCTGTTTTGTTTTTTCTCACAATACTGAACAGGCGCTCTTCTTCCGCATTACTGTGAGGGAGCACCAAAACCACCTCTGCAACTTTGAGGAGGTGACGAAATCGTGAGACATTTGTCTCTGGCATTTTCATCTTTGCAATGTACCACCATAAGACATCAACTCTGTAATGGAACTCTGAAGGGACCCCTTCCTCTTCACAGTCAATTACCTTAGCATCTTCCCAAGCTTGTTCTCCAATTTCTTTGTCGTTCAGTGTTTGGTAATCAAAGTATTCATCATAGAGCTCATCATGAGAAATTCCACACAAGATTGAGTAACGTTGAACGAAGTACTCCACATTTTCCCAACTCCCTGCCATCCGTTTTGGAACATCAATCCACCTTGCGTTCATGAGAACCTCGTCTGTCAAGGGAAACTTCTGCTGCATGTACACTAGTGCATGTTTGAAATATTGATGAGCAGCATGAAAAACTTTATCATAGTCAGACTGCCCAATATCACCATCATTTAGAAGCTTGGACAGATTATTCTTGGTCATTACTCCAAGGAATATGTGCTGGTTAGATTTAAAAACTTCATCATCATCCAAATCAATGTCTGTTATGGCATTGTCTTTGATAATGTTTGGCAAGACAATGCGTGAGGCCAATTTCTTTGCCAAACTGTTCATTGCATCAAGCAAAATATGAATGGTTGGCTCATCTCTTTGCAGGAGTTTGTTGAAATTGGTGAAGAGACCAATGGAAGCACTATGAAACTGCAATATTGGCTCAAGAAGTGGGTTGGAAAAAGCATCACGCAGCCTTTCAAAACGCTCATCAGCAGCATGCTCGGACAAAAAATAGGACTTTAAGCTTGGCAGTTTCTTCAGGGCCCTGTCAACACATCGTTCAAGAGACAACCACCGAACAGAGATATGCTTCAAAACCTGCTGACATTCTTGATCGCAAAATTCGAAGTATGTGGAAAGTTTGCCTTTTCTTTTGGAACTCTTGTCAAACCAATAAAATAAGTCAACGACAATACTTTCAATGTTCATGCCGGAAACTTCAGTAAAAGCATCATTTGCTTCACTTGCAACCAAATGGGCAAGATGACAAGGGCAACCAGCAATGAAAATACTTGGGTTCTTCTCCTTGCAGCGAGAAGCAACAGAATTTCTGATGCCAATCATTGCGTTGGTGTTATCAACACTAAGACTTACAGCATTGGACCATGGTACTGAATCTTTGTCAAACTTGGAATTGATGGCATCAAATATTGCATATGCTTTACCACAATCTTCACCTGTGGTTGTGCAAATATCAAAAAAATGATTTGTCACTTTCTTAGATTTTTTAACATCAAATAAGCGAATGGTAACGGGATTCATTTTAAGTAAACCACTGTCGTTTGATCCGTCAGTACCCAGAGTAAATGGATGTGACTGGCAATGCTCCACAAGAGACTGATGGCAATGAGGCCCCATAGCAATATTTATAATAGCTGTTGTTTTTGTCCTTGCTGCAGCATATTTTGAAGCAATTTGGCTGTCTGGAAATATTGCTTTGAACAAGGGACCGAGATGATCGGCAGTAGCGATGGGCGGGTTATGCTGTACAAGAAAGTTCGTAACCATGACCTCAGCTTTTAGAGTTTTTCTTCTCCAATGATGATTCACTGGGTTTCTTAACAAATGAGTTTAAGGAAGCTTGATTTTTCATTTTTTCCACGTTGGCTTTGTGTACATCTCTTCCACAATAAAGTACGATGTCTCTCACACCCATATGACTGCAATGAATATTTTTATTGCAAGGAATGCAATGAAACATTTTTTGTTGTTTGCGACAGCTCGTACAGGGTATGTTTTTGCCCATTCTGGATTGTATGATGCAGAATACTTTGCTGCACCATCAAATTTTCTAGTCCTTTTACTTGATTCGTCATTGTCTTTATTAATACCTGCGTCAGCGTGTGCTCTTTTGTTGGAAGCCTTCTTTACAATTCTGTTTTTGCAAGGACTCGGCAGTTTCCGGCTTCGTGGCTGACGATATTGGTCGAGCCTGAGCGAAGATATGGCGAAGATATTCCGATTTCCGAAACTTTGTCGCAATGGGAAGTAAAAAAGTGCTGGAGAAGAAGTTGACCTTAAATGGCGTGACATTCGACTTACAAATCGACATCGTATTATACTATTTATTATTTTATGTATAAAATATATAAATTATATATAATCTTTAATACTCATTACTGTATTCTCAATTCTGGCAAAAATTGTGTGAAATGGGAGCTAAGTCGTGAGAACTTAAGATTTAGGGGAAAATCGTGTGTCACACGGCAAAACCGTGTGAGTTGGCAGGTCTGCTCTTCAGCAGGGATTTGGGGTTGGCAGTCGATAATCAATATAAAATATAAAATATCAATATAAAAGAGAAGCGATAATCAATATAAAATAAAATAAAATATAAGTAGAAGGAGATAAAATCTGCGCTTACCAGTCTTGTTGACTATCTTGGGAAGACCAATTCTGTGTGCCATCGTAATCTTAAAGGGAGTTTACCACATGTTGAGAGAAGGTGGGCATCCGTGTTAGCGTTGGACAGAATGGGAGCGTGAACGGGTTGTGATGTGAAGTTTAACCGAGTAGTGTTGTTCGTTCCCAGTAAATAAAAGCTGTATGGATTAAATGTGTGCTTTGAGGATAGCTGTGAAGTGTTGGGTCATAAGAGGGTAGTATTGGGAGCTAGATTCATGCGTTATTTGATACCATGTTGACCATCAAAAAGTTTTTCGTCGTTACTAGTAAAAATGTTTCAGTTATAATCTCTTCTGTGTTATTGTCGGGTTCAGCGTCTTCTTTCAACATACCTATGTAGGTGTCGATACCTTAGTCATTTGGTATGTTGGTGTATAGACTCCTGAAGTCTATAGTGACGGGCATTCTGTTAATGGTAAATCGTTGTTAAGTGAAAGAAAGCGGAAGATTCTGTTGTTTAGTTTTTGTGTGTCATTTCTAATGTGTTATTGTCGAGATCAGCGTCTTTTTCTAATGTGTTATTGTCGTGATCAGCGTCTTTTTCTAATGTGTTATTGTCGTGATCAGCGTCTTTTTCTAACATACCTATCGATGCCTTGATGCCTTCGTTATTTGGTATGTTGGTGTATAGACTCTTATCAGTCGTATATAAAGACGACTATTATGTTACTGGATAGATTGTTGTTACGTGAAAAGAACTGTTTAATGAGGTGTTGGTTGAGTTGTCTCGTTTTGTATTATTCCGTGTTAGTGTTCGTTGAAGTTCCTTCGCCATTGTCAGCGTTGTTTGCTTCAGTTTTGCTTGTATGGTTCCATCATGTGTTGTTAATTACTTGTGAAGTTGTGTTTTGTTTATGTATGATACTGTAAACTAAATAAAAGTATTATTGAGCTCCGTTTTGTCGAGAAGTTTGCGTGTGTTATGTGAAATTTTGGTTGGTTGTGATTAAATATATTGTCCTTTGGGTTTGTTATGTGAAGGATGATGTTGTCAGATGTGGTTAGTGCGAGATTGCTTAAAATCCATAGGCAAGCCATTTGCCCTTTGGACCTAGCTATTACGCACGTGATGTAAAATGTCTTAGCCAAGACATTTGTGTCCGAAGATATTTATGCACGAGATAATGTTACGCATCTTTTACTCTTTTTCTCTGTATTCATACATACTTCTCTACTTAGAAATACGTGCACGCAACAACCCCTCGCCCACCCTTCCAATATATCTTTCGAGAATCCAAGTAACATTGATAAGTTTTCAAAATTGTCAAAAAGACAAATCATCCATACTGTAACTGGAAGAGGGTACGCCGTATAAGAAAAACACAATATTTGGACACTGTGACAAATTCTGTCGAGCATGTAAATATTGAAACATTTTTGTGTGCCACACCCAAGCATACGTGGGTGTGGTTGCGTGGGCGTTTTGTTTTTAGAGTTTTCGTTAGTTTAACAGAGGCGAGAAATCTTGGCTATTAATTTTCCGAGCGGAAAGCGCAATCGCAATATAAAGATCAGAGCCCAGCTCAGAATTCTTAAATGTATCGCCATAGTAAAAGAGCTACTCGAAAAGTTTTAAAACATGATTACTAACGTTTCGTTGCGGCGTGCAACATCTTCAGAGTATAGATTCACAAAGGTGAGAAAAAACTATTTACATGGATCTATAATTTACATACTGGAATAATTAGACGGCTAAACAATAAAAAACCGGGTGACCTGACAGGAAGTGACAGGCATACGGAGGAGGAAACTATTAGAATAGAGAAAGAGGGGTAGAAGAGATATTTTCGTTGAGAGACGGTTTGTATTTAGAAATAAACATACAAATACAAACGGTCACCAAGTTTTCTATTGGTTAGCCGTCTAATTATTCCAGTATGTAAATTATAGATCCATATATATATAGTTTTTTTCTTACCTTTGTAAATCTATACTCTGAAGATGTTGCACGCCGCAACGAAACGTCAGTAATCATGTTTTAAAACTTTTCGAGTTGTTCTTTTACTATGGCGATACATTTAGGAGTTCTGAGCTGGGCTCTGATCTTTATATTGCGAGAGGCGAGAAATGTCAGACAGAAATGTAACAAAATATCACTCGAGAATCCAAGTAAGATAGATAATTTTCCAACTTGTCAGAAAAATCGTCCTTACTATAACTGGAAGACGGAATGAAATAATAATAATAAAGATAATAAAAAACACGCGCAATTTGGCCTCAAATTAACAACCTATATAGCTTATATTTAAACTGTTTGTCGTCATATTTATAATTAAAATTTCGATTAGGTTTTTGAAACAAAGCGTTTGGTGAGAATAACCTTAAATGGTTTAATGAATGGTAAGAGAGCCGTTCTGACAATTCTACTGCTAAACAATGGATGTTCGTATCAAGACCCTGTATTAGTTGCGATCTTGAGGTATTTCGAGTCGTTTTCCGGTCAAACTTTTCACTCATGTTGCTTTAAAGAAAGACTTTTTATTATATGGCCAGGCTTTTCGTCTTAAAATTGGAGCATTCTCAAAGGTTACCGGTCGGCGATAATATTTGGTACAAAAAGTCTCCCTTGGGGAAGAATGAAGTGGGGAAGCCACTTTTGAAAGTTGCTCAAAACAATTCCGTTCGCACAACTTGTATTTCAAAGCTATTCGATTCAGACTTACCTGTGATTGTGTAGTTCAGGTAAGTGGTTACCAGAACGTGAAAAATCTCGAGATTTATACAAATCAGCGAAGAATGTTGTTTACACTTAGTCGCTCAGCAAATGTCCTGACAGCGAGTTCCCATACGTATTTTCTTCATATTTATCAGGAAGAACGAAGACAAAGTGTTGCTGCAACAAATGAACAGTTGGCCAATGCATATTCCAAGGAGCTAACTTTGGAAACTGCTGTTTCAACTCATAAATTGTCCAGATACTAAGATGGCCTCCGAAAGTGAAACCAGCCGCAAGCACCAAGAAAGCCATTTCGTTTGGCGGTCTTAAATCATTTACTAGCTTCAGTGTTCAAATGATGTAAACAACGTCTGAGAGATCCATCAAACGGAAAAAAAACGAGACCAAACCGATTTGCTTCAATACGGACCTAAGTAACCTAAGGTTCGATCAACAACATACCATTCCCCGAGCTTGCACACGGCCTTCTTGAGTGACCGGAATCCATGGATATATACCTATATATATATATATATATATATATATATAAAGACAGATACGCAATGCGAAAATTTTTCTCCCTAGTCACCACACGTGTAGAAGGACTCCACGCACGTGGAGATTAGTACCCTCGCCCGCTCGGGCCTTCGGCTCTCGAAGGGGATTAAACTCTACACTGCATGGCCAACTGCGTAGTCGTCTAACTGTCGGTAAAACCCCAAGGCTGGGTGGTCGGTTTTGAATTCCCTTATCGCACTCGTGGTAATTACTAATAAACCTACACAACACTAATGTATACTCCACGATTTACTCTGAAACTAAAAACTCATACTCATTCACTCAACTTTACATGGCATACCATTAGCGCAGCCATGTCACGGTCACTATAGCATACGGCTAATAGCGTGTTCCATTATTAACAGTTTCACTCCCAATCGTTAGACAATCACTATTACACAACTGTAACACCAGTGTGGCTCCAATTACCTACTCTAAAACCAAAAAAAACCTCGGCTGTCGCCTCGTGTTTTATATCTGCTAAACCACGTACTGCGAGTTTTTTATTTGGCTTAAAAAACAAACCTCTGAATACTTTGATTTGCGTAGAACGATTGAAAATTGATGTTTCCTTAGCCGCAAAAACTTGAGGAGAAAAGTGAACGTGTTTTTATCACATATAAAGACACGACACGGTTGTGGTTTTCCTTTGTATTTTCCTCATGAATTGTTAATGAACTTTTTAATAATAGGGGAAAGGTCCATTCCGATTCGGTGCTGGAGAATAGACTGAAGGAACTTTCGAGTGATATCAGTAAGAGAGATCCTAAAGAGAGTATAGTTGGTGGTCGGTTTTCGAGAGTCAAAGCGTAATCTAGAGACAGTCCGGAAAAAGATTAGGTTGTTAATGACTTATGGCAATTTTGCTTTTAAATCTTGTCCTGCATTGTCCAAAATAAATTGAATATGTTTTTTATAGCTTGTTTTGCATGAGTCTGTGGATAGGAGATTTTAAAGAGAGACCAATCGTAACATATAGGAGACCAACGAATTTAAAGAATGAATGAGTTAGATCTGAACTTAAAAAGGAAAAACATTATAATAAAGGCGTAAGGAAATTTGGGAATGTGTGGTGCCACTTTTGTCAATTTGTGGATAATGGTGGTATTTTTGTATCGAAAAATCAAGTGTGATATATTTGTTTCGCAATTCATCCCTCGCTCACTGCGCGAAGCACGGTGTGAGGGCCGATGGCTCGAGCGGGCGAGGGTACTAATATTGACGTGTGTGGAGTCCATTTACACGCGTGGTGACTGGTAAAAAATTCTGTAGCGGGTATCTCTGTTTCTTTATTTTTATATATATATATATAGATATATATCCAAGGATTTTGGTTCACTAAAGTATGCCGTGTGCAAACTCGGTGACTGGTATGTTGTTGATCAAACGCTAGGTCCCGTTGAAGGAAATCGATTTGGTCTCTTTCGGTTTTTTTTTCTCTTCTATGAATCTCTCAGGTGTTGTTTACATCATTTGAACATTGAAGGCAGTAAATGATTTAAGACCGGCAAACAAATTGGCGTTCTTGATGCTTGCGGCTGGTTTCGCTTTTGGGGGCCATCTTAGTAACTGGACAATTTATGACTTGAAGGAGCAGTTCCCAAAGTTAGCTTCTTGGGATATGCATTGGCCAATTGTTCACTTTTTGCAGCAACGCTTGGTCTCGGTTCTTTCCGATGAATACGAACAAAAGACGTTACGGGAACTCGCTTGCTGTCAGGACATTTGCTAAGTGACTAAGTGTAAATGACATTCTTCTCTGACGATGAATAGATGCTGATTTGTATAAATTTGTAGACTTTTCACGTTCTGGCAACCTCTTACTTAAGCTACACAATTACAGGTACGTCTGAATCGAATAACTTTGAAATACAAGTTGTGCAAACTGACTTGTTTTGAGCAGCTTTCAAAACTAGCTTCCTGACTTCATTCTTCCCTAAGGAAGACTTCTTATACCCAATATTATCGTCTGGAATTTGCTGGTGTGTATTGGTAAAGTAGAATGAAGACTCTGGTTCATTCATCTGTGCAGGATGATGACTTTTGAATATTTTGTAGTATTTAACCGGACAGCGTTCATGGTCAATTGTTTGAAAAGTGGGATAAAACGCTGATAGTCCAGGCCGTGACAATCTTTGGATACTCTCTCCGCTTTCCACGCAAGGATTTCATCGTCTCATTCAGAATCGTTCTCCGTATGAAAAGTTGCCCCACTGAAGACGTCCGGATGTATTTCTGGCTCGAAACAAAAATGCAAGGTAAACAGCCACCAGGTAACACCCTGCAAAGCTAATTGTTTTTGGTCACCAAACTATCCTTCGGCGAAACAGTTGTCCGCTTCAGTTTTTCTCACTTCTCAGGTGGCTTGTGGATAATGACTTTTACCGTATTCGACCGGTAGTGCTTTCATCAGCATTTTAGAAACTTTTATGAAAGTTTCAAAGTTTAAAGCAGTCTTCTTTTTGTAAACTCACCGTTGAACCCTTTGGGTTGAGGTGCGCTGAACGCTTCATTGAAAATACGTAAGAGTTGCAGGTTTGTACGTTACTCCGTTTTTCTTTTTTACAAAAATTTTACAGAGGAAAAAAAGTACGTATTTTACTTCTGTCTACTCGTTTTTCATTCGACCAAAACTTGCACAAAGTTTGCTTGTCATATTTTGTTGTATGTTATGTATTTTTCCGATTTTTGGTCAGCAATAAAGACTCAGAACTCGTTCATGTTTTCTTTGTTTATTTCGTCGGTTTCGTAATTCGTTTCATCTACGTCACTAAAGTCTTGTACCTTCGGATGAATACTTAGCACAAGTCTTCTTCATAACACTTCTAATAGACATTTGCAACCAACTTGGAGATAATGTAGAATTTACCAGTTTTTTAAGACAAAATTTATCAAAAAAAGGTTTTCATTCATGAACTGTTCGTAATGCTGGTATCCGATTGGTAACCTTTGAGAATACTTCAATTTTAAGACGGAAAGCCTGGCCATCTAATAAAAAACCGTTCTTTAAAGCAAAATGAGTGAAAAGTTTGATTGGAAAACGACTTGAAATATCTCAAGATCGCAACTAATACAGGGTCTTGATACAAACATCCCTCGTTTAGCAGTAGAATTGTCAGACTGGATCTCTTATCATTTATTAAACGCTTAAAGGTCATTCTCACCAAACATTTAGTTTTAATAAAACAGAATCTAAATTTTGAACGTAAATATGACGGCAAGCAGTTTAAATATAAAATAATTTCCAGTTTGTGTTGTTAATATTTGTGGCCAAATGTTGTGTTTTCTTTATTGCATTGCCTCTTCCAGTTATGGTAAGGACGATTTGTCTTTTTGGCAATTTTGAAAAAATATGAATCTTATTCTGATTCCCGAGAGATATATTTGATGGGTGAGCGAGGGTTTGTTGCTTACACGTGTTTCTACTTGTATATTTTGTATTTTCTAATTTTTAGTCAGCAAAAAAAATACAGAACTCGTTAATGTTTGCTTTGTTTATTTCGTCGGTTTCACAGTTCTGTTCATCTTTGTCACCGAAATCTTGTACCTCCGGATGAATACTTAGCATAAGTCTTTATCATAGCACATCTTAGACATTTGTAATCAACTTTGAGATACAGTCCGTAATGCTGATAAACAATGAACTGTCCGTAATGCTGTTATCCGAATGATAACTTATGAGAATGCTTCACTTTGGAGACGGAAAGTTTGGTCATATAATAAAAGAACTTTCTTTAAGGCAAAATGAGTGAAACGTTTGATTGGAAAATGACACGAAATATCATAAGCCCGCAATTAATACAGGGTCTTGATACTACCATCCATTGTTTGATAATTTAATTGTGAGGATGGATCTTTTAGTATTTGTTATGCCGTTAAAGGTTATTCTTACCGAACGTTTTGTTTTAATAAAACAGAATTGAAATTTTAAACGTATTTACACATATTTTTAGTAATGATTAGGAAACGGTTATTTACTCGCGTTAGAGAGAGTGATAGTAAGAGTGAAAGGGAGAGGGAGAAGGGTAGGGAGATGTGTTGGTGTCACGTTTTTCTTCTTTTTATTTTTTATCTTAATCCCGAGCACTGCCCCTAAATTCGAGTGACAATTAGTCCGAAGAAAATGTTTATAATATCTTTTTGCTATGTTGTGGTTATTTTACTGTGCATGGTTATTTTACTATGATATTTTTGTTTAAGGGATTATCTGGAAGTGAACGCACTGATTATATACTCACAAACAAATCCGTTCCTGGAACAAGGTGAGTTATGCATTATATTTTAAGCAAATTTGCAGCATTTGTTGTTCCAGTCGGGAACGCTCCTCCAGTCTAACTACCAAGAGCCATCGAAGGTTCGGAACGCAACATACCAGATGACATTTTCACAACATTAACTGAAATATCAGATATACTGACTCGTGTTTATAGAAGTTCTAGACAGTCTTACAATATTTGAAATCCTATACTGAATTAGAAAATGAAGTTCAACTATCTTGTGTTGTTTTAATTCATAAAGAAGAATTGAAGATAGTTGTTTTTGACAAGCGTTTACTATAAAACTTGTTTCATTGATTTGTATGGTAGACTTGGCTTTCTTTTACACGTCGAAAACATTGATTAATCAAATGTCTTATGAACATTATTTTTTAATTAAAAAGTTTGTCGTAGGGAACGCTTCGAAGGTGGAGTCCCTTGATAGGTGTATTATACATCTTTAATAACGTTCACCTATATTTACCGAAATAATGTAGCAAATAATTTAACTATTTTCGCTGTGTTGTTTTCTGGTATTATCTATATACAGTTGGCTATGATTGAAACAATTTTTTTTAATTGGAATTTCATCCAGAAAAAATATTAGAGTATGGGAAAAGCCAACTGGCCCTAGGCATTGCAGACTATGCGATTACCACGAAAAAGTTCAGAGTGTCGGAAACCGCAGAGATTTTCAGCACTTTAGTGACCTGTCATACGATTCAGAAGATCATCTTGTTAGTAGTTTTTCTCGTCCTTTGCGATGTTTTTCCCCTAAGCTGGCTTTATTCTTTTCACCATACATTGTAAAAATGATCTAACCTCGATGTTAAGTCGTTGCAATTTTAACTCTTTTCGGTGCCTAGCGACCTTTTGATTTTACTTTGTCTAACGGCAGACTATCTTACACTGGATAAGGCCAGAAGATTTTACATTGGCTAACGCCAGACGACGTTACGTAGGCTAACGGCAGACAATCATTTCTACAGTTAATTAATACATTTTTAATTATAGATTCTGTCTGTATGTCGAAATGGCCTGCAATGGAATGTTTGGCACCGGCGGAAGCACCATGATAAGCCCTCCATTGTCATCACGATACTTTGAGTTGTCTATGGCTGAGATTGCAGTTTTTGATCGAGATTGTTATCAACTCATTGTTGATCTTACTGTTGTTATTGGGATGGCTAAAGTAGGTTACCGTGAATACAGTGTTATTTACGTGAATTACTGTTTTATATTTGTATATTACAGTTTGATAATTATGCTTCAGGCCCAACAGGAGATGATCTCAAAACTGACAATAATTAGCGTAGATATTATTTTTGTGAATTGATAACCATAGAAGCGTGAGTGGTATTGGTGTATCTCCTGAGCGTGTTGAGGAAAAAGATAATATCGACGCATGAAAACATTTTTAAATCGTTCACCACTAATTTATCAAGTAAGGACAAAGTTTTTCAGCCGGAAGAATGACAAGAAAGAAGATACGAGTTCAAATCCCGATCAGGTCGACTGAAGCATTATTGGTGTAAATCTTACCAGATCTCTCATAAGTAAACCATTATATTAGAAAATGCATTCTTGAGAAAAAGGTAATCAAATATGATTACAATATTCCTCAAATGCATAGGTTATATCCACAAATTCACAAATTTAGCTACGTGGGTAAATATGTGCTGCACCAAATAAGGTCTATTACGTTCTTCAGAAAGTACAGACCCTTTCATGTATAGGCTCGAAAATTCTTAGTTCAACGTATAGAGTTATTGTTTTATTCTTTTAACCATCATTAGAACAGTGCTTGTAGGTATGCAAAAATTTAGAGAACGATGCAGGCGGATCAGTTACGTACATACTTTAAACGTAAAAAAGAACGAAAATGCTTTTAAATCTTATCGATGATATTCGTTTAAAATCGTCGACGGTGAGGGGTGCATGGTTTTGTGGCGTATGAACTCAGTTGTTTTATTTGTCAGACTTTGAACCTTAGGTGTCATTGAGGATTTTGAAGGGATTTTAAAGGATTTCTATGGATTGTAATTACAAACTTAGCACAAGACATAAATCATATTTCTTGACAAAGGCACAGCTGGGGCGGATCTCACATGTCATTTTACACATGAAAAACACATGGAATTGGAAAATTTTCACATATGAAATTATTATTTCCCATGTGAAATGGGAACCTTTTCATATTTGAAGTACCTAAGTCATACGTGACATGAACTGGTTCAAAATTTCACATGTGAAATCGTGGTGATCGGAACAAGTATTTCACATATGAAATGGAACTTTCACATATGAAGGTTAATTTCACATCTTAACCTTTGACGGGGGATTAATTTTGAGATCTTTCAAGTCAATCCACTTAGTATGCGATTTTGCGCAGTATATAGCAAAACATAACGCACTTATAATCTTGGAGCCCACGTACTAGTGAACCCGTGTGGGTGGTACTCTGCAGACATTCTACTCCGGAGAACTTACTATCGCCTTGAGAGAGGTAGGGGAGAGGAGCGGAGACGGGGGCTACTTTTGCTAGCTTTTTTTAGTCGTCTTTTAACAATGTTATAACTAACAATTTGCAATTGTGCTTTTTTGCTTGATTTGTTTATTTGTCGTGGATATAAACTCGAAGAACAAATGTCGGGTCGTATACGACCCTAGTCGCTGGCACAGAGTTAAATTTTCGTTTCAAACATGGAATTGAAACAATTCATATGTGAACTATTAATTTTATATTTGAAATTTCATGTGAAATTTTTGTAACGTCAGGAATCCTGGAAAGGAAGCTCCAGAATTACAATAAAATGAATTTTAAATGAAAACATTCATACGGTCGCGATCGTGATCAACACCGTTCAAGGTCAATACCAATCAATTCGATGCTGATCCGAAATTCATCGTGTAAACAGTTATGGCAATGAAATACTTGAAATATGGTCATGCCAGTTATTTTATCGCACGGTTGATTATGGGCTGTTCCATCACGAGGATAAATTTCACTACTGAAATTGTGAGTTTCTAGTGTACACTATTTAGACTATAACGATATTTTGGATAACAAAAATAGCATTTTTGCTATCAAGAATCGAGTTAAGCGTCCGTTTGGCAAAGTTTCCAAATAAATTCGCCCCTGCACAACCACCAGTCATTAAAAGAATGTTGAATTTAAACTACTTTGATGCGAAATTAAATCGCATTGATAGTAATCTCTGTCAAGCTGGTCACTGATTTATGATATTTTGCCTAAAATTTATAGCATCTCCCTGAAGACAACTTGCGAGGAGCACAGGCCCTGTTTGTTGCAAATGATATCGTTAATATGTGTGAAGTTTTCAATCGAAAAACGTACAAACAGTAAGGAGTTTTCAGTAATTGTTTTCAGTATGACTAACTGATGGTTCCGCGTGGCAGAATATTGAGAGTCGGAAAGGCTGTCATGTTCAGGTCAAGGGAATAAAGTGTGTCAAATGGATAGTTATTTTTTCAGAATATTGACAAATTGCCTTACAAAGGCAATCGCATGACGAATTCATTTCACTTGTGTATGACGATAATTGTCGAACGGCACGTTGAAACGTCAGCAGCCATCAGCACGTGTGACAACAGCAACAGCTGCCATAATAGTAAGGAGTTTGGGAAATGCAAAGCGAAGGGGATGGCAACGTCTTATTTTCGCGTGCGCACTGGGACGAGTACTTCTAAAAAATAACGGTGCTGTCGCCAAATATTTTTGTTTGGGAAAGTGAAAGTACGACCTTTGGAATTTGAAAATCTTAGTTGTCATTTCTTTAACATGGCATTGGCAAACGAAGACAAGAGGAAATTTTTTCTTATCGCGTCGACGAAGGTCTTATTTCTGACGATGAGCTGCTTTTTTTTGGGAGAAGTCTTGAGGAATAACATTCATGAGTCAAGATTTTCATTTAGGCAGTACGAGCGATTTGACTGGAAGTGATACGACGAACTTGTATGCAAGGCCGAATTGAGATTCGACAATGACGACATCCCTCGTCTACTTCACCAGAAAGGTTTTGCTATGACAATTCATAAATCAAGTGGTTATACCGCTGTAAAAGTTTTAGGGTATAATACTTAAAGCAAATCCATAAACTGACAATCAAGCTTGGGCTATGAGAATGTTCACACCAGCTATTTAGCTCAGATTTGCAAATAGAGTAAAACTATTCCGTGTTTCTCATTTTCTTGAATAAGATAAGAAGTAAACCGAGATATACTCACGAATTACCTTTCAGAAGCCATATAGATGATGACAAACCGACTACTAACTTGAAAATTAAGCTTTTTAGTTGACGTAGTGAAGACGGCAGCAAAACGGTAGAAATAGCGTTGTGAACGGAATGTCTCGTAGTTTGACAACGTGAATATTCACTTGACCCAGTCGATTTCTACGGCTACCGACGTTGCCGTCGCCTTCGCGTTGCGTTTCCCAAACTTCCTACTGTCAGCAACAATGGAAACAGCAGCAACGGTGGCTGCAGTGACACTCGCAACCACAAGACATCCTCAAAAACCATAATCAGAACCAGAGCCGCCGTTGAAATCATTACCACAATCACAGAAAAAACATTAAAGCAACTATCTGGACTACAACTATAATACCAACAACAACAACAACAACCACAACAACAACAACAACCACAACAACAACAACAACCACAACAACAACAACAACAACAGCAACAACAACAACAACAACAACAACAACTACGACACCAGCAGAAACAGCAACAGCTCCAACAACTTTGACATAAAAACGATCATCTCTAAAGTTATATATAAATTAAAGAATTATTATCGGATTATAAAATATTTAATCTTTTTTTTATCAGGTGTCACGAACATGCTGAACGATTTTTAAAACAAAAGAATGGTGAAGGTCAACACGAAATTCATGCAATGGGACACTGTCACATCGACTCTGGTAGGAACTACCTTTACTTTAGTTACCGACTGCTTTCATTTTAGTATTATCAGTCTAGGTGAAGAAAGTGTATGGAAGGTGTATGAAGTAAATGAAAACAAAATTATCTAAAAAGCTAAGCGATTCTTGTTGAAGGATTGTCATGACGTTGAGTAAATACCATACGGCCAGAGCCTTAATAATGATTTTTAGTCAATACTTCTCTGTTTTACGAGCTGGTGTTTTATTTTCTTTTATTTTAGTTGAGTTGAATTTAGTTTAGTTTAGTTCATTTCATTTTACCCTTTATTTTTACAGTTTTTGTTACATGTTTCTGTCACTCATCAACAGAATGAAAAATTCGCTTCGTCGACGTTTGGGTGACCATTCTGCGTCATCGAAACGTGGTCTTCGCCTATTTTAACTTGGTGTTAGAAATTTTAAAACTAAACTTCTCAATGTTTGTCATTGTTCCCTCGATTACTGTGTAAATATCTATATATATATATATTGTGCATATGGGTCTCTGCGTCCTAACCAAAGTAGAAGAGGAAAAACATAGCAAACTTCCTCCAAAAAAAAAATATTTGTTTGCAAACCTTGCTTTACTTTGCTTTCGCTTAATGTCTTTCCTTTTCACTGTTTTCTGCTCTAATCGGTACCTTTTATTGCTCTTTTCTGTCAGTTGTTTCGTTTTGTCGTATCCTTTTTTAAACTCTTTCTATATTTTTGTACTTTGGACGACTTTTTTCCTCATTCTTTATAGTTTTTCCTCTTTTTGTAAGTTTGTAATGCTTTCTTTTTTTATGAACTTCTTTTTGTGAGCGTCCCGATTTTTCTGTGTATTTTTCAACGTGGTATTTCATTTCTCATTTTTCTGTTTAGTCTCCTGTATCACTACTTATCTTCTGTTCACTTTATCGTTCAACTTCCTCATCACTTTCTTTCATGTACTTTTGTTAAAGCATGGTTGTGGCCGTACGCTGAGACAGTCAGAAAATGTGGAAGAAGTTGGGCATCAGCAGTTCAGTTAATGAAAACCTATCCAAAGTTTACATTCACTTGCTCACAGGTAAATTCATTAAAAGTGTTGACATTCCGATGTATAGAAACCTTCAATCAGTGTAGAAAACTACGTTTTCTATTAACTGAACTTGATGTCAGACGTCTTGCTGGTTATTTTTATGAATCTTTAATTTTGATTAAAATTTAACAAAATTTTCTCATGTTATCATGAGGATGAATCTGGGATTGTTTTTTAATATTGTTTTACTGTGTTAACCCGTGAACAAGAGACTGTTTCTGTAATTATATGGATAGAAGTCATCTAGTAAGGCTGATTATTCATCAATTTTTTCTCAAGAGTTCTTTTTAGTGGAAGGTTGTTATGAAACTAACCAAGCGAATTTGTCACGATTTTGAAGCAGTTTTGGCACGTTTTGTAGGTCTTGTCGGTATACATCAGCTCAAATTTTCTTTAACCCCCTACTTTCATTTTCAACTTCGTAGCAACCCAAGTGATCACTGATCCTCGTCATACGTATATATGTATGTATTTATATGTAACATTCAAAAACCGAGCTGGAGTGCTTTATCGGGATTTAAAACACAAGACGATAGCCGAGTGTTTTAGATCCCATAAAGCACATGCTGCGAATTTTTTAAAAGTCTTTTTAAAACGAACCTCCTAATATGCAAATTTGCGAAGAAAGTTTGGAAATTTATCTTTTGTAACACGAAAAAACAAACTTCTTTTTCACATGTGAAACACATGTGTCTATCACATATAAAGATCCTCCACGGTTATGATTTTCTTTTGTATTTTCCTCATGAATTTTTAATTAAATATTTTATATTTTTAATATATATGTATATATATATATATATGTATATACACATTTCACATTTATATATACATTTACATATACATATAAACGTACACATACACATACACATACAAATACGCATAAACATACACATACACATATACTTGTACGTGTACGTGTACATGTACATATACATACACATATATACATATATATAACAAATTGCAAAAATTATGGCGCAAAACATATCAACATATAAACATACCAAGACCATTGTATCTCCATTTTATTTTCACTTTAAAGGTCAGTGAAGATATACTATGTGTTTTTTGGTACATTCTTTGGCCATTCTAATGTATTAAGGTTGATTAAAGTACTCGTAGAGGCAGATTTACCTATACATGCTTTCTTTACGATATGTTTAGGTTTGCCAAAATTTATGCAATTTGCCGTACATATATACATGTATACATATATGCATATATGCATGTGTATATATATATATATATAAACAGATACACAATGCAAAGATTTTTTCCCCTAGTCACCGCTCGTGTAACAGGACTCCAGCTGCACCGAGATTTGTACCTTCGCATATATATATATATGTAATATTTAAAAACCGAGCAGGAGTGCTTTATCGGGACTTAAAACACGAGGCGATAGCCGAAGAAATTGAACTACTACTTCACTTGTAAGGGCACATGTGTCTTTATCACATATATAGATTCGATACGCTTATGATTTTCTTTTGTCTTTTCCTCATGAATTAGTCATGAATTTTAGAAATATATTTATAGAAGTTATTAAAAATTCATGAGGAAAAGACAAAAGAAAATCATAAGCGTGTCGGATCTATATATGTGGTAAAGATACATGTGCCTTTATACGTGAAGAAGAAGTTCAATTTATTCGGCTTACGAAAGATAAATTTCCAAATTTTCTTAACGATATAGCGTATTAGGAAGTTCATTTTATAAAACATTTAAAAAACCTCTCAGTTCGTGCTTTATCGGCTCTAAAACACTCGGCTATCACCTCGTGTTTTAAATCCCGATAAAGCACTCCTGCTCGGTTTTTAAATATTACATATATATATATATATATATATATATATATATATATATACATATATATATATATATATATATATATACGGAACTGAGATCAACTAAACAAAAACCGGAGCTCGACAAAACCCTTCCTTTGGTCATTACGCATAATCCCAATAACCCACGCGTTGTCGGCATGGTAAAGGACAGTTTAAAATTCCTTTCAAATTCACCTTGGATGAAAAACCAGCTAGACGATACGAAAATTATAATAAGCCGACGACAACCACAAAATCTGAAACGTTTATTAACAAAGGCTGAATTTTCTACCAGTAAGCCCAAACCATTAGTTTGTAGATGCAACGAACCATGGGAGACTCTGTAAAACTGAGAAGCGGCAAAACGTGGACGAGAAAACCTTCGATGACATGTAAAAGTAAAGATGTTGTTTATTAGTGCAAAGTTTCTTTGAAACTTTGTAGTATTGTGATGAGTGGCGAAAATTTACATCAGTCATTCATACAGTCATACAGTCATAGAGTAAACTTTCCGGGAGGTCGTCCGGTAAGTGTGGTTTCGTCTATGGCAAAATTATGTTTTGTTACGTTGTTTATTTAATTTTCAGACGTTTAAGATTATGTCACACATGTTTAATTTTATTTTTGTTCCTTTTATGAAAGTGTTTGGCAATCCTTAATTTTTAACTTCGTTTTAATGGTTGTATAGCCATATGATAGGACGTTGTATAAACAATTCGTCCCTCCTGACGGGGAATTTTTCGTTAAAATTCAACTGCGTATGCGATTATTTAATTTATGCTAAAGGAAACATGGCGAATTTTCAGAGGCGCAGTGTTGTAAAGCGTTATAAAGAAGAGATTTTGCTACAGGTACCCCATGCATAGTAATACTCGTGGGATATAGATTACCAGAATAAGACAAAAATGTATATGATCCCGGTTAGTCACAACGGGGATTTGCTCCGCTTTATGAATCTGTCAGAAAGCGTTGTCAGTAAAAAAAGCGTAAGTTCCTGGGCACTCGGCAGACGTACAATAAATTACCATTGTATTCACTTATCACTAGATTCAACTAGGTTCAGCATTCAAATGTTATGTATGTTGCGCAGAATTTAAACACAATCAATTAATTAAGGTGGAAGGTCGTCATATTTCACTGTATTTGTTTCCATTGCAAACGGTATTTTCGATTGTACGTTCGGCTGTGTTCGCTTGCGAACATCTCTCTTGTTCAGTTTGTCATCGTAGAGTTAATTTCAATAAATTCAACGCAGCCACGACTCTCACATAAGTAAAAATTCGTATTCATGGCCATGTATACAACAGCCTAAAAGAATAGAGACGCTTTTCTTAGTTGAACTTATACATATTTGTAGGTACAAAGTAATATCATAACCGGCAGGAACTGATACTAGATTTTTGCTAGTTATCACTGATTGCATGTAATACTGGAAAACGGCAACAATTTATCAATAACGACAAGCCTTTGAACAAAGCTCTTTGTCAAAGAACACTGTCAAATCTAAGTTGTCAAATCTTTCAAAACTTGGACGTTCGCGGCGTTATGCTTCAGAAATTTTGAGAAAAATCTACGTTTCAATATGACTTAGAAATATCAACAAACATAAACTTATATAAACGGTCAATTTATTAAATATAAACGTGAACCAATATCAATCGTAATATAAAACGTCGAGTTTATTATTATAATAATGTCAGCAATATATTAATTTATTCTTCAGAAATATAAACCAATATCATATGAATTAAATATCAACAATTGATTCCTCTAAACTTTAATGTATGTCGTTAACCGCTAATTGTCTTTCTATATAATTTATTTATAAGTCAAGGAATTGAAAGAAGTTATGTTAGTCTAAAAAAGGGTAATAAAACTGTCCAAAACGTTGAGAAGAATAAATTAGTTTGCGAGCTTTTACATGTAAACCAGTTGGGTGCTTCCAGTTTCCTGATTTAAAAATAAACTATAATCAGAATTACCAAACTAGAATATAAACTGTTAACTATTTTTAAGAAATAATGTCAACAATCCGAAATCCGATGTAATTTGAAACGTATATATACAGTGGAACCCTGCCGTACGACCACCCCGTTAATACGACTACTTTTTTTTTCCCCGAATAAGAGCTAATTTTTTTTCTTATCTGAAAACCTCGTTAATACGACCACCTCGTTAATACGACCAACGACCATATTTTGATGTCCCCTACTGTTTAATACGACCACTGAACGTGTTGAGTAATGCCTTTTTTGATATCAAATTCTAATATGCGGTGTATAATTATCTTAATCAATTACACATACGGCAAATAATTAACACTTAAATGTTTTCAATATTCATTTTAATTTTTATTAAACAGATAGAACGTGATTAAATATGTTTTTGGGTTGTTTTATCGTTTTCTTGCCTTCTTTTTTCTGCCACTTTCCTCTGCTGTTCTTTTTTGGCCACATTCCATTTCGACTCTAACGGATAGGTTATTCGGGATGTCCAGCAATTTGCTCAGCAAGTCAATGTTCTTTTCCTGCCCCATAAATTTGTAAATGCATGGAATCTCCATTCCATATCCCCCGCCCCGATTGACAGCTGTTCCAATAACTTTAGCTTCTGCTTCACTGCCGCTCTTTGCTAAAAAAAATGGCGAACTATCCCATTTCCATGATTTGTAGAAACTAGTGCCCTTGGAATGTGACCAACTACATCTCCTTCCTTAATCACCGCAATAGCGTTCTTTTCTTGTTCATTGTCGTGTTCGTGCTTTAGTTAAAGAACTTCATCAATCTTGATTCTCCAGTATTCTTTGTAAACATGATAACCCCTTATCCAAGAAGGAACTTCGATTACTTTTGTGCTAGAAATATTTTCCAGCTGGCCAGACATGACTCCTTCGATCTTACCGGCGGAAATACGAGTGTATGCACGCGCAGGCTATGAAAAGCGTCGAATCTGTCATCGATCCATATTTCACACTTTTTCTAATTTAATCAGTGCAAAATTTTCACGCATGTCTTGAGGATTTTCCTGATTTATTACCTTTTGTCCGAACACGCTTCGCAGCTTTGTGTATAAGCACTTTGACCAATCATCATTTCTTCAAATTGTAAGCGAAAACGGCAGGCAATATCCTCAATGCAGGATGCTTTGGATTTTCTCGAACAGAGAGGAAATTCAAAAACGGCAAATGAGCTCGCCAGAGTAATCTGCCAAGCTCAAACCGATTGGCTTTAGTGTCGGAAAAACCAACGGAAGCGTACAGATTTTTTTAAACCTAAAGAAATATAAATAACTAATATAGGGACTCATTATCAAGGTTATTCATCTCATTTGGTTAATTTTGTTGAGTTGTGTTCAGTTAATAAAATTTATTTGTGGATTATTTTGTGGTTTTAGCGTTATGCCAATTAAAATCTGACTCCGTTTGCCATGACGTCATTTAAAAAAAACATTTGTTACGTATCTGATCCACCCCCCTTAATACGACCACCCCGTTAATATGACCAAATTTTTTCGGCCCAACGGTGGTCGTATTAACGGGGTTCCACTTTATATATAAGCAAAGCAGTTCGACAGTTAACTGATGTTTTTGAAATTTGCACGTCACCCACAATGTTTTCTTTTGTAAATGTAATTTTAAAGTTTTCGAGCGTAAGTAACTTCTCATATATTTCTTCGTCTTCAAGAAATTCAATTTTTCCAATTAACTTTTCGAGGATATCTTTGAATATAACAAATTTGTCAACTTCAGTTTCTCGAGTACTCGTTGTTGCCGTAGCGCCAGACTGCGCATCGATGTTTTCGGAGGCTTTTTTAACACTGAATTTACAGAATACGTTGAAAGAGCATGACACACTCCTGACAACATGACTACAAGAGTCGCATTTGACGATAGCCTTTCCTGTGTCCTGCTGAATTTTTCTTTTGCAATCGCAACATACTTTATATCGGACCAGCTCCTCAACACTGTGAATAAAGCGCACGATCAACGAACCGTTTCCAGAACTCGTAGTTGGAACCGCGTTCACAGGAAGAGTGTCGAGATTCTTCAGGCGATGGTCACTTTGTTTCTCGATACTAGTGTCCATTATTGTGTTTTCGCGAACCCGAATATTACCAAAAGCGTACACTTCACCAACAATCACTTTATCGATATCGCCTTGCCACAAAATTAGTTTAGCATTGCCCGATTCATCAGCAAGAATGCATTCTGACTTCTTCAGCTGCGCCGATCCAACCACTTGGACATCAGTGTCGTTACATAGCACTTTTGCAACGACATCGACCATGTCCATGTTTGTGGAAGTCTCCAGTATGGTTTTCAGGTCGCTCTTTTCTTTTGTTGCTGTATCCAGAAATTGGAAGTCGTACTCGAAACAACTGGGCAAGGTGAGCTTTGTCATATCGTTGACGAACGTGGTTTTACCGTCTTTCGACATGGTAAACCGTTCCAGCTTTACTCCTGTTTTAGTCTTTTCTCTCTCAACGAAAAGGTTTCGTTTCCCGGGAGAAAAACAGACACACGGTTGCTCGCCTCTTTTATCTTGGAATACGAAATTAAAATATTCGATGTTCCGTCGACTTCTTTTTGAAGGCGAAACCTTATGAATATAGCCAACTACATCTGCCTTGGGTACTGCAAGTTTTTGTCAACGACTTGTTGAATGGACTTCGGAGAATCGGTGGGATTATCAGATGCCAAACTGTTCTGAGTTTCGATTCTGCATTTCTTGGTTCGTTACTTTTTGCTTTTTTTGACGTTTTTGAAGATTTTGACATTTTCGTATTCCAGATAGCAGCCCGCTACGTAATCACCAAGTGTTGAAGTTTAAACTCAGCCTATTTAGAATGACGCTTTTAAAGTAACGTATACAAATTACTGAGTGACGGGTGACAGCTTGATAATGCAATTAAACTTTTGGCTATAGAAGAATTAGAAAAACACAACTGTATTGTTCAATTTTGAACTGTCAATTTCTATTGCTTCGAATGGAAAGGTTATTGACATGTTTGCACAAGTTCGTAATTAAGTTAGTTTACATTGTTTTTGTAGCAAAAATATCCCATAGTCTCTCCATTTTGGGGCTTATTTTTATCAAGGTCATGCAACTATCCCGTACGCTTGTAATCTTTTGTGTGCTTATTATATGAAAAATTTTAATCAGTCCTATAGAAAAATTAACAAAGAACCTCGTTTAAATGTATTCTTGCGTCAGATTATTACAAACATTTGCAAGTGTATTATCGATAAATTCTTCACCACTAAAACTATGATCAAATTTGATGTGGGCTGCACAATTAATCCGAGAAAAGATCTAAAACACTTTTTTATACAAGCTGGTTCATGAAAGAACAATTTGACAGAGGTCTTTTTGAAACGACAAAGCAATTCCATAACATAGGTATACAATCATGAAAATAAAAACATTACGCCCGAACTTCGTTTGATGAGGGGTCTGAGTGCGCTAATGAGATATCTTGCGCCGAGGGCAAAGATAATAAATTTTAAATTACTGAAAAATCAGGACCCTACTCAGATATTTATTAGATAATGGATAGTTAAACTTGTTTTAAAACAAAGCCGGTAAAGTAAATATCAAAATTACAAAATTAGCAAAAGTGACGTAATACCATTAGTATGACAGCCGATGAAAGCATATCATGTCAAAGCCAGAGCCAAATAACATGTCAAAGCTTTACAACTTGAGTCGTTCGCCTTAGAGAAGATCATATTTTGATAAAACAAAAGCTCAAGTGTTAACTTATCTTCATGTTGTCGGGTTTACGTCGCGCAGTTACATTATAATAAGCATGAGTGAACTGTTAAGTCATCAAAATTTAAATTTTGTGTCATATTTTCAGTGGAAGAAGTCTAATATAAAGCGAAAAAAAATTTCACAATGAAGACAAACACCCTATTTATAAACAAAGGCAATCTCGAAGGAACACAATTTGATAAAGTAGAAAAAAATTTTTTCTAACGAGATATATAATTAACATTTCCAGGATCCATTCTGTAGTGATTCTTACACAATTCACGTCAAAATACACATGTGAAATTTTAGCAATATTACCTAGTGGTAAAGCACGTGCCAAACATGCTTGCTTTATTGAATGTGGTTGGCTTTGCTTAATATGGAAATGATATGGGAGTTACCACAATGTTCACCGCACGTGAACAACATGCTGCTCCTAGATCCTTGATTGTCAAGACTGAGGAGAAAAAATATTAGATCAGACCTACGGCAAGTATAGAAGGGTTTTTTGAGGAAAAAGATGATGTTTAAATATTGTAAAAATCTCTTGACTCGTCAGAGGGCTCTATTTAAAAGCGAAAGACGAGGAGATAGCCCACGTGTTATTGACACGGACCTTGTTCACGGGTCTAGCACATCGATGCAAAATCGTGTTCAATTAAGAGAGAAACTACCAAAACTTACGAACTTATCAAAAGCTACCAAAACTTCTTATGAGAAAGAATTACTTACATGTGAAACGCTTCTATGCATTCACGATATTCAATGTGACCTTGGGAATCAATCAAAGGTCAATGAGACTTATAGTTTAGAAACCTGTCACAATTGCTTAAAAGAAGAAACTAACTCTACTTTACTGTCAGATAGCAATGATACTTATGCAAATACAAAAACTGAACTTTTGCCTACGTTTCCAATACAAACCAAGCACTTAACTTTGAGAATAGGGTTATCGAACTTAAGAGTTATTTAACTAAGAGAGGTTTTAAATCTGGGGAGGTTGATAATTACAAAGAGCGAGGGAGGTTGATAGAAGAAGCTTACTTGCACGGGATTCGGGGCGTGGTAATTCGGAAGAAAGAGTAACGCTGTCGATAGATTTTCATCCAGCGTTCTCTCGTATTGGGTATAAAACGAAGGAGTTTGTTAATATTTTGCATCCTTCGTTTGACATGAAGCAAATCTTTACTGAACCACCTCGGGTAAGTTTTCGAATACCAAAGAATTTAAAGGATGAGTTAGTAAGAAGTAAGGTTGGAAATAGGCGATCTAATAAAGGGGGTATGGTTAAGTGTGTTAAGATAAGATGTCAAATTTGTAATTTTGTGGAAGAAGGGGAGAATTTTACGGATAGTTTGGGGAATAGAAAGTATGTGATTAATTATGGATTTGATTGTAATTCCAATGGGGTTGTTTATCTCATTAAGTGTAAAAGGTGTAGCAAAAAATATATTGGTAGCACAATCAATACATTTAGGATACGCTTTCATAACCACAAGAGTAGCCTTAACAGATATGGTAGAGGACAACGAAATATCCCGGGGGAGCACTTGTATTCACATTTTTTTGGAGATGGGCATGAGGGTTTAAGTGATTTAGTGGTGAAAATTATTGATAAGACGAATACAAGGGATCCCACGGCGAGAGAGAGCTTTTGGGTATATAAATTAAACACATTTTTACCATATGGGTTAAACGTTCGGGATTTTTAATTTACATTTTGTATTTTTTAATATTTTGTAAAGATATATGTTAATTAGAAAACGTTGTTACATAAGTTAATTTTATCTGCTATCGTGTTTATTCTTGATAAAGGGGCAGGCCCCGAAAGGTTGACAATAAAGATTGATAAATAAAAAAAAAGGAACTGATGCTGAGTGGTTTATATTATTTTTACGTTCTTGGTGTTGGCTGGTTTTTTGAAGTTTCATATATATGTATATATATATATATATATATATATATATATATATATATATATATGTAAGCGTTGATAAACGAGGCCAATGGCATTGTTGCTATTTTTTTCTATTTCCAAAGAATTGGTAACGATATTGAATGTATTTATGTTGCCTCACGCACAAAAATTGTGGTAATAAATTTAGCGTAATACAACGAAACCTATAGAATGTATTGTTGGAGTAAATTTTGGGTTCAATTTAAGTCACAGGATCACGTTGTTTTCTTCATGTCGATGTTTGAATTTCTCTACAGTTTTTATTCATTGAAAAAAATGAAGGTTGTTTGTTTTTGATATCGATTGATTGCTTGACTGATACGTTTGGATATTTAAAACGCTTTCTCATTGTAGTTCACTCATTTAAGCAGATCAGACGTGTTTATGCCCAAACATTGCTTTTTAAATTCTGACACAGGCGCAGCAATTTGAGTGGGTAAAAATTCATTATCCTGCTTTGTATGATGACATTAAGACTTTCGTGAAGACAGGGAACTTTATACCAGTTGGTGGAACATGGGTAGAAATGGTAAGACTGTTATGTTGTTAAATAAAGGCTCTTCTCGTTGTATACACTGTATATTCATTCGCACTAGCATTGTGTGTAGATCGTCACCGTAAGTTGTGTGTACTGGTCATTGGTCATGGAAAAATGGTTTACGAAGGGGAACTTACTCAGGTTTGGAAAATTTAGTTTAATAGTTCACGTGATGCAATTGTTTTATTTTTGAAGACCTAGTAAATTGACCCAATTTTTTGCTTGTTTGATTTAGGATGGTAACATTCCTAGTGGCGAGTCCTTTGTTCGGCAGTTTTTGTTTGGCCAGACATTTTTTAAAAGCGAATTTGGTTTATTATGTCAAGAGGTATATATTATTTGCTTTATGTGTTTAACCTATATTCACCAAAACCCTACCTCTAACAATTTCTTTGTTTAGGTTTTCTGTCTTTGTCAACGCGGAATGTCTTTTACGTTTAAAAAGTTTCCCAACACAATTAGGTGAAATATTCGACATCATCTTTAACATTAGTCCGGCTTAAAATGGTTTAGGTAATAAATCATACTGTATGAGCGACTGGTCTTTCTATATGATATAAATATTGATTGATAATTTTTTACCGGTCCGAAATCCTTGCTAATCATTGATTAGCTAACGGGTGGTTCAAAGAGCACGGGTCATGCAGGCTAAATTCTGTAGCAAACAACTACAATTTAACTGAATCAATCTTAAGAGGAGGAATATAAATTATTTACTTTTTCTTACTTCCGTGCTTTGAAAACGTTGCTCTCCATGTCGATTGCACCGACCTCGGGCTTCTGTCTTGTGAAGACGTAGGGCAATATTTTATCCAGAACGAACCTCTGTTTGGTAAACAACGTTTATTTATGTTTACATATTTAAATATATAAATGTTTATTTATATATTTCATTTTATCTTTCGATATTCTGTTGATGATTATTCTGGCACAACTTAAAATTTACAGGTTAATGACTGCCGTCCTTTCCACGCTCCCATTTAGTGTCTTTATTAGAGGTGATCTGAGCATTCAAAGCTGATTTAATATTCCCTGACTTAATTATTTATGACACTAGACCAATAATAGATGCAAATGGGCATCAAACCATCGAAGACGTTATTTGAGGACATGACACGTCAATGCCATCCGCTCCACATTGCAGAGCTCTGTATCTGGCTAAGAGTACGACTTAGGTTACAAGATTCGTTATTTACACGCCATTTGCTTTGGCCACGACTTGCACGAAAGTTGTATGAATATCGACCGTCTTTTGAGTAGTAATTTTGTTTAAAATGTGGTATTCTCCGTGCGAAGAGAATTGATAAAAGGGATCTTTTTCCGGATTTATTTTACATATTATATAGAAGGAAAAACTTGGGATGTTTAACCTGGTTTGTTTTATTTGGATGGAAAGTTAATGAAAGAAAATGGTAAATAAACTTATGCTCGTGGTTGATTTACTGGTTTTGACCACTAAAGTTAGAACAGTGTGACAAAGACTTCGACTATGAATCTTATCTGTTTTTTAAGCTCCTAGTCGTTCTCGTACTCAAATCTCAAGCTCCGCGCTGTATCGTTTATTACCTTATTGTAACGTTTTATTACCTTAAGTCTATTCAGGTGTGTTATGCTAATAATGTTATCAAAAGTTCAGTTAGGGAGCAAATAAGCCACAGAACGTTCCGAACATCCCTTAATGACACTAGAAAGGCATCTTATATCTCACTTTGTTTTGTTCTTATAGTTTTGGCTCCCTGATACTTTTGGTTATTCAGCACAGTTACCGCAGATTATGGTTGGATCTGGTATAAAGTACTTTGTCACTCAAAAGCTGAGTTGGAGTTTGATCAACAAGTTTCCAGTACGTATGTCCATGGATGTTTTATGCATCAAGCACAGAAGGCCAGTTTTAGGTTACCCAAAAAAATTGTTACATAATAAGTGTCCATAAAGAACTGTTGGAATCTCAACTGTTTTCCGTAACCTTACTGCGCAAGTAGGGTTTAGTACAGTCGAACGAACAGCAGTACTCATAAAGCTTCATATTACTGATTTACTTAAACACGAGTGGAATGGGCTAGAGGAAACGAGTAAATAGATGTGGGAGCAATAATTGGAGGGGTGAATGTGTCTACCATTTTGAGCTCTCCCAGACTTCCGCTAGTGTTTCTATCACGTATTCGATATACGGAAAAAATGTTTTCTATTTTCTTTATAAGAGAGAGCCGTAGTGGCCTATGTAGAACTACCACTGCAGAATGTGAAGTAAGGTGAAGGAGCGACAAATCACTTAAGGGGTCCGGGACATGTCCTGCGGAAAAAAATTCAAAATCTAGAATCTCTGAAATGCTATTTCCTGCATTTTGGGGAGAAGATTTTGAAGAATTTTTTATTTTGTCAAATATTCAAGCATTTGTATATAAAACACTGACAAATCGTGATATTATATATATTACAGTCGTAGTCCTGGTAGGCCTTACATGTAACTTATTTATATGTCAGTACGTTAATTCTGCCTTGCGTATATTGTTAGAAGACGAATATTCAAAAAAAGTTTTGATCGCATTTATAATGCCACGGCAGTGCCATGGCATCCAATACGAAGAAATAGCATGAAAAGTTTTCATTTGTGGTCAGAATTATTTGTGGTTTTTTGTCATCAAAGCATAATTTCTCTTTACTGTTCAGGGCGACAGACGATATGGACGTTTTTATTTTCTGTAGAGTTTTAAAAACCAACTAACAAACAAAAAATAGGAATGTTAGTGTAGGAATAAGTATAGATATTGTTACTGGCATAAATGTTGGTATTCACATATAGATATAGGCAGATGTATTGGTTGCCGATCAGCGGCGGTATTGGTATACCACCTTAGATGTCGATATACCGGTACATATTAGTGGATGTATATGCTAAAACACAAGTGAAAACTATCTTTTATTTGTTCTTAGCACAATTCCTTCATTTGGGAGGGCATCGATGGATCCAGGTAATACGTTAAACAAGTAATCTAAGCTCAGAAATTATAATCCCTAGCTTATAATTTTACTAAGTCATTCAGCAGCGAAACGTTCATCTGACTGCTTCATTTGCACGTACAAAGTCTTATCTAGACTATTTTTACTGCAGTAGTTACTAAACATGCTTTTTAAGGGTAAAATTAGTGTCCTACTTAGTAGACATTAAATCTGGTTTCCATAATAGTCGTAGACAGGCTGCCGATTTGCTGCGTGCTCAGTCGGTGACAGTTGATTTTTTTGGATGTAAAGCCATCAGATCGCCGCAATTGCTAGTTGTATACGAGGTAGTAGAGCTGAGTTAAATTTTTGTCAAGTTAATATCGTGTCAACAGTTTTGACTAGTCGGGAACTAGTCGACGACCGTTACGGCCTCGGCGTGCGTTACGACGTAATGGAATAAAGGCAACCATGCAAACTTTAGGATTATGTAATTAGGTGTTACTGGCGAAGGAAAACGTTCCTACTGAGTGGCCTCACTGACATATGTTCCTGCACAGAATAAGTTCCACAATGTCTGTGACCGTTGAAATCTGCAATTGATTGAGTTTTTTTGCTTCAAGTTGTTGAAAGTCATATATTTCAAGGTCGATATGGGAAAGTATTTGTCGGAGGTTTTTGTATAGACCGACTGAGGAAGGAACCAGGTCTCTGCAAAAAAAGCTCAGGAAAACACTTTCAATTGGAGACCGAGCGAACGAGATTGATAAAGAATTTATTATGTTGCTTTTGGTTGGTTTTCTTTCCCATTTTAACTGGATTTTTGTAAAGGAATGTTGCTATTTACCATTCCTTGTAGCTTACTTTTATTCGCTTTGCTTTTTGTTTCCATCAGTTAAACATTCGTCGCACTTTCATACAATTAGCTTTGAGCAAATGCAGCATTAGTGGTGTAGCACATTTTATTATTCCGGATTTTTCAATGTAGGTAGTTAATTCTTGTTAAATTTAAAAACAATCAGCTTGAAGATATTTCTGACAAAATTTAAAATAAAACGCATATTGGATTATTTCAATATCTTAAAATCTAGGGAACGTTGAGCAACCAATCAGCATGCGTAATTAAGGGTACGGACCGGAAAAACAAGGTCAGCCTTATAATATATGTATATTATTTACTTCTTGTTAAACGAGAACATGCTAATTTTGTGCATAAAAGATCCTGATCTGATATTTTCCAGTAATGACCAAGTCCAGTGTTTCAACTAGGCATCTGGAAGCCCGTGGGATAGATTACGTGTTAGGCCATATCTAGGTCGATGGATATGGCCTAACCAGTTTCTTTTAAACAAGAATATATGCTTTTAAGTTTGTTATATGCGTATAGCTTACCAAAGAGTATTATGTCGTCACGCGCTTATCTATGCGCAGAGCACAAAGGAAGGTCAATTAGCTGCCAATTCGCGACTAACAACCATTAATTTAAACTTCTAAATGAAAACAAAGCCAAAAAGTTGGTTTTATTGTACAAGTTTGTCCCATGAAACGGCAAGTTTTGGAGGAAAAATTTCTCAGTTGCTTTGAAGACAAACAAACCATATTCAGATACATTTTACGGAGAATTAACAAAGACAAACTGCTTATGACTTGCTTAAATCTTTTTCCTCGATGACTTTAAACAGAAAAGTAGACCAATAAATCAAAACAGCACGCAGTCGTTGGAAAAAAGAGGCTCCATAAATTTGCTGATTTTACCGTAAATTGGACCGATCCATTACGGGAAAGTAATGACTACCAGTGGGAGCGTCTCGGCCAATCATAACGCACTATTTCACTCGAAATTGCACTAGCTATATAATAATGAAGAATTGTTAACCGAGAGCGTCGTCCATATGGGAAAGTATTTGCCTGTTGCTGTCGGACAGACTGAGCGACGAAGAAATGAGGTCTGAGCGAAAAAGCCGAAGGTAAATACTTTCCAATAAGGACCGAGCAAACGAAGTTAATAAGGAATTTATTATATGGATTTTTAGTTGATTTTCTTTCCCATTTATAGCAGAGTTTTTGTCGTCAAATGTTGCCGTTTACTTCACTTCATGACCTATTCGTATGGCTCCTTGTTTCCACAAGTGAAACATCCATTTATCGTACTTTTATTTTAATTACCTTTAAACAAGAGAAGTAATAGTGTTCTAGCAAATTTTATTCTGAAATTTTTATTATAGATAGTTAATTCTCCTTAAGGCTGGTTTCCATATAACCGTAACAGCCGCAAAAGGCCGGCTATAGTGCTCCGATAGTGCTGCAGCATCGCCTACGACAGTGCGTAACGCACTGTCGGCAACGCCTTAAAAAGTGTTTCCATTTGAATGTAGCGCCGGCGCACAGTCGACCCAATCGCACGTCTGCTTCGAGAACTGGCGCGTAGAGTTAAAATTGAAAATGGCTGCTTTGAACCGAAGATTGTTATTAAAGTATCAACTAAGCTCTCCATCTACGAATGGCGAGAAAAAAAGTGAAAAGAAAACACCAATTAATGGGTTGGAGAAAATTTTCTGCAACGTTTTCTGTCTGCCAGGTAGATATATATCTGAGCTTACAGGGCAAGAGCAGTGGTAATCCTTTACCGTTGTTTCCTATTGTATATAGCCGCATGTTTTCTTGGATCCCTATTCGCCATTTTGAATCCCAAATTTGCCATAATTCTGACCAATGATTCTCATTGGATGGCAGCAATCATGTGATTCACAAGGAACAATAAAATAACCGTGCCAAGTCTCCGGCACTGGGGTGGGGACGTTTTCAGTAAAAATTTGATTCTGCTATTAGAGAAAGTCCGTCGCAGGCGATACTGCAAGTCGCCGACTTCTTTACGGCTGTTACGGTTGTATGGAAACCAACCTTAAATTTCATTAAAATGAGCTCGAAGGTTTTCCTGCCAAAATTTACTGCACAGTTCCGGAATAAAAAACTTATTGGACCGCTCTATTACCGTAGAATATCGGACCGTTCAGCGACCTATCAGCACGCGTAATTTAGCGTACGGACCGAAAATCAGCTCTGCCGTATAATAAATGTATTTAGCATTTACCTTGCAGGTGGATAGTGTCTTGCGCAATCTGATTGGTTTCTCTATCTCGGAATGTCCTGCACTATTCACCTGAGAGCAAAACAAGATGACGTCTAGTAATGTTTATGTCAATAAAAGAAGTCGCCATGCCAGACGACACCAAAAAAGCAACGAAATTTGGTAATTAAGTATTTAAAGATATGTGTTTCTTTTATTTTTTAGCCATAAATGCTCTCCGGACGTGTTTCAGAATGTTTTGTTTACCGATGGTGAGTCGCCGACATGCCGACATCCCGTAAAATCGTAAAAACTTCAAAAAAATATATGTGAAAACAGTTTTGCGAGGTATATGCTAAAGCAATGATTTACCTCAGTGTCGGTGAATAGTGTACATATCTACCTCGCCGCTTCGCGACTTGGTAAATATCTACTACCATTCACCTCAATTTCGGTGAATATATATATAGTTAGACAAGACAAACTTGGTTGCTTCATATAAGTTTTATTCACGACAAATTTGTTTCGTATGGTAAGCGGAGCTTGCCACACTCATCAGGTGATTTTCGCGTCTGATGTTAATGCTCAGGAAACTTGATATCATATACACGGATGACGTCATGTGCCAATATAGTGTGTGGAATAAGATTATGAATAGTTAATGGCTGCATAGCAAGTGTTTTTTTCTATGTCTACAAGTCGAAACGAGCTCGTTTCTAGAGTTCAATGAACTTAGATTAGGATGGCATATTATGATGAATTTTTCGTGCAAGCATAAGTTACATCTTTTGGTTTTACTTGAATAGGCCCAATATTGCTTAATTATTTTCCATTCGATCGAGTAATTAATCTTAGAGTCCTTTAAGTTCCAAATGTATTTGCTTAGTGCGGTGCTGTTTTTGTGCTTCGGATTTCTAAAAGAGTTTGTATGGTTGTGGTATCCTGACTTAAATTTGCCTTCAGCGATGCCGATGTAGTTTTTTTCTTCTGCATTGTCTTCTCTCTTGACCGTTGCTTGATACGCGACTCCTTCTGTTTGGCATTTTCCAGCGAGCAGACAGGATTCTTTCTGGCTGCAGTTACACCCTCTGGTGGTAGACGGGATGGTTTGATTTTCTTTGGCGAGTAAATGTTTGTTGTGCGATGCGATGATGCTTGCCATGTTCGGCATGCAGCTGTAGCTCAATTTCAGGTGCTCCTATTAAATATTTTGTGTAGAGGGTGGTTTCTTGGGAAGCATTCTTCAATGATCTGCAAGAATTTATGTCCTATGTTGGTCGAGACGTTAGCGCTGTAAGGGGGGTTGAACCATATAATATATCTGTTTCTCGACCGCTTTGGTCTTGGCGGCTGCGGTTTAAAATTAAGTTTGTTGTCGTAGCCGCTTCTTTTGAGGGTGTTTTGGTACGGTGGGATTGCTGAGTCGAATTACTGCTTGTCGGAGGAAATGTTAGACAGTCCTCTGTTGATAGCTTCTGGTATGCTGCGGAGTATTGATGGTGGGTGGTTGCTGTGGCGGTTGACATATTGTGGGACGTTCCCCGGTTTCGTGAACGGCTTGTAGCTTCCAAATCTTAAGTCTAGTGTGATGTCTAGATAGTCTACATGTTTCTTGTTTGCTTCGATGGTTAGTTTCAGATTATGGTCACTGAAGGTTTTGCAAATATGCTTATTATAGTTTTCTATTTCTCTTGGCGTTTTGTTGAATGCGGCTAGTCCGTCGTCTCTGTACAGCCCAATGTTGTTTCCAAGTTCTGAGGTTAATTTAGAGAGCAATCCTAATCTAAGTTCATTGAACTCTAGAAACGAGCTCGTTTCGACTTGTAGACATAGAAAAAAACACTTGCTATGCAGCCATTAACTATTCATAATCTTATTCCACACACTATATTGGCACATGACGTCATCCGTGTATATGATATCAAGTTTCCTGAGCATTAACATCAGACGCGAAAATCACCTGATGAGTGTGGCAAGCTCCGCTTACCATACGAAACAAATTTGTCGTGAATAAAACTTATATGAAGCAACCAAGTTTGTCTTGTCTAACTATCCCGCTCTACTTCGGTATTGAGCACTCTATTCATATGTTTTCAAACCTGCTACTTATCTATCTATCTATCTATCTGTCTGTCTGTCTGTCTGTCTGTCTGTCTGTCTGTCTATCTATCTATCTATCTATCTATCTATCGACTTGATTCAAAGAAACAAATGAAATAGTTCAAAGAAACAAATGAAATGGTTCAAAGAAACAAATTAAGTGAAATGGTGAGGTTTAGGACCTCAAATCGTTCGTTGAAACGAAATTAGATTTATCTGGAAAATGGTCCTATACAACTAATAATGGCGGCTTTCATATTTTGAAGTCGCCAAGTGTCACACTTTGTTTTTATCCAGGTACAAGAACGCTGGTCGTACAAGGCCCTAATAATGAACGAATTAAAAAGACATATTGAGGAACTCGTTTCTGATTCAGTACAAGAAGTCGTTGATGAAAATTTTTTGTCTGACGTCGAAGATGACATAGTACATGTGGCGCCGAGCGAGATTGAAAGCGAAGGCGAAAGCATGAAGTCTAATACTGTTGACATGGCTTGCCAAGCTGCTAATGTTTGTGGATGTTGCATGAAAAATACAGTTGAAATTAACGAACTAAAACAAAAATTCATTGAATTTGAGACGGTGCTTAAGTCTAATGCTTCTGGAAAAATTCCCACATATCAAGACCTGCTCGACAAGATCAGACGCCTGGAAGAAGAGCGCGATAGTCTTCTCACAGTTCTGAGACTAGTAAGTAAGGATAAAGCGCTTAAATCTAACCAAGATACCAATGTTGGTTTGAATGATTCTACGAACAAGGAATTTGGCTGGCAGACGGTTAAGGGAAAAAAGCAATCTAATGAAAAATCTGGTAATGTTCTTGGCAGCAAGACTAATTTTAAATCGGTCAAGCAAGATGTCATTGTGCTTGGTGATTCTATTACGAAACCGATTAAAGGTAACTTGTTATCTCGCCAAAATCAGGTCAATGTTAAATCTTATTCATTTCCCGGAGCAACGGTTGAAGATATGGTCGATTTTAATAAACCATTTATCAGAATGAAGCCGAGCAGAATGATTATTCACGTTGGTACAAACAACTTGGTTAAAGATGAACCAAAGCAAATAGCTGATAAAATTATTCAACTCGCTAAGAATATTAAGACCAATAATCCGACCGGTTTAGTCGTTATTTCTTCTATTTTGACTCGCAGTGATGGTCAGTCATCGCCAAAACATGTAGCTCAAACTAACAAAGTGGTGAAATCGGCCTGTTCTATACTCGGTTTTGATTTTATCCTAAATGATAATGTTGGTAGGGACTGCCTTAATAAAAGCGGATTCCACCTTAATCGTAAAGGCATCTACAATATTGCTTGTAATTTTAGGAATTATATTGATGGAAAATGAAAAATAATTGATGCAGATTCAAATTCAGTTTCCGACATAGCTAATAGCCAAATGCCATTGCACGATATATTATCTCAATCACTTGGGTTTAAAATGGCTCTATTTAATATAAATGGCCTTTTAACACATATTGAAGAGCTGAATATTATTATGTGCAAACAACCGGTAGATATTTTAGCTATAAATGAAACTAAGCTTGATGCAACCATTTCTGATAGTTTAATAACAGTACCAGGATATGATATCATAAGAAATGATAGAAATAAATCTGGTGGAGGGGTTCGTTTTTACGTACGAAGTTCAATTAATTATACTATACGAAACGACCTCTGTGACCAGGTGCTAGAGATCATTACTTTGGAGATAAGGAAACCAAACTCTAGACCGTTTATTGTTATAAATTGGTATAGACCGCCTAAAACCTCGGTCGTTTGTTTTGATAATTTTGATCAAATTATTCAGCAAGCGGATTATCAGTTTGAAGAGATTTACATTTTGGGAGATTTAAATTGTAATCTTATGTCAAATACCCTTGAGGCTAATACTAATTGTTTAATCTCTTGGACGTTTATCAGTTCCGTCAATTAATAACGGAACCAACAAGAATTACTAGCACCTCTAAATCACTAATTGATCTTTTTATTACCAACAATATTGACCGTATTATAAAATCCAGTGTTTATCCACTATCGATTAGTGATCATTGTATAATTTATGCTAACCGTAAAATTGGAATTCCACGTAAGCAGCCAAAGTTAACAACTAGATCGTTTAAACGGTTTGTCAAAGAAAAATTGCTCCAAGATTTGTCTACGGCCAATTGGCCGGATCTGGATGAGATCGACGATGTTAATATGGCCTGGTCTTCCTAGAGAACTTTTTTTATTGGGATAGTGGATAAACATGCTCCAATGCGGACAATACGGTCCAGAAACAAACCTGCTGAGTGGATTTCATCCGCACTCAAGCAACAGATGTATTCCAGAGATGTTTTAAAAAGAATAGCATGCCTAACTGGCAATAATGAGGATTGGATTGCGTATAAGAAAAAACGCAACCAGGTTAACAAGATTGTGCACCAAACCAAAGCTAAATTCTTTCAAGACTCTATTGAAAAAAACATTAAAAATCCACGTAAAACGTGGAAAACATTGAATGATTTAAATGGGAAAAAATCTGACATAACGGAGATACACAAAATTGTAAACAGCTCATCGATTAAAATTACGGATCCTTTAAAAATAGCCAACCAGTTTAATAAACATTTTGGCCTAAATTTGGCTTCAGACCGACAAGTTTCATCTGCAAAAACCTGATAATTATTTATCTCGTTGCAAGGGTACTTTTCAACTAGAAAGAATTGCGCCCAAGGATCTGTTGAATCTTATATCAAATGTACTATGAAAGCCACCGTCCTTGATTGTATGTCTAACAAGATAAATAAGATATCAGCTAATATAACTTATGAAGACTTAGCTAAATTATTCAATAAGTCTATTGAGTCTAATATTTTTCCCGTTGAATGAAAGACTGCCAGAGTAGTACCAATATTGAAGTCTTGTGATAAAACTGATCCAAAAAATTATCGACCAATATCGGTCATTTCAGCTATAGCTCGCCTGTTTGAGAGACATTTATAATCAGCTTTATTTATATCTTACAAGGTATAAATTACTCAACTCTAAACAATCTGGATTTAGATCACTTCATTCCACGGTTACAACTCTTAGATTTGACTAATGATTGGTGTTTCAATATTAATAGAGGAATGGTCAGCGGTGTCATATTTTTGGATTTAAAAAAAGCCTTCGATACAGTCGATCAGTCTGTATTAATGACTAAATTGAAATATTTTGGATTTTCGCACTCAACCCTACTGTGGTTTTATTCATATCTGTCAAACAGATCACAACGTTGCTTTGTTAACATTGTGTATTCTGACAGTGTGAGAATTCACTGTGGAGTTCCTCAAGGGTCGATTTTAGGTCCACTTCTCTTTCTTATTTATATCAATGACCTTACTACATGTTTAAAATACGGTCGGGGAAGAATGTATGCAGATGATACGAATTTTACTTCTTCATCATGTGACCTAAATGATTTACAGAAAGAGATGAACCATGACCTGAAGTGCGTTACTACGTGGCTTTTAGCAAATAAACTCACGTTGAATATACTGAAAACTGAATATATGATAATTCTTCTTCTTTGCCAACACCATTATTCCCTTTGTTGGGAGTCGGTGGCCATGATCCTCCTCTTCCATCTCTGTCTATCCTTTGCATCCTGTTCCCTCAAACCCAGTTCTTCCAGTCTCTCCTTTAACCCATCCTTCCACCTTTTTAACTGGCGACCTCTGCTTCTCTTTCCCCTTACCGGCTCCTCCCATGCCTGCTTTACCACGTCCTCCTCTTTCCTTAAAACATGACCATACCAGCGAAGTTTATTTTGTTCCACTACTGTCACTACACTTGTCATCACTGTTGTTCTTCTTCTCACTTCCTCGTTTCTTATCTTATCACGCAGTGTCACTCCCAACATCTTTCGTAGCATGCTCATCTCTGTTGTTAGTAATTTTCTTTGATCTTTCTTCTTTAAGCCCCAGCATTCTGACCCATATATCAACACTGGCCTGACTACAGTTGTATAGACCTTTGCTTTCAGTCTCATTGGTATCCTTTTGTCAGTTATAATCGGCTTAACCTCCTTCCATTTCAACCAGCTGGCATTCACCCTTGATTGCACTTCCTTTTCACATCCTCCTTTATCAGCGACTAGCGATCCCAGGTACTTGAAACCATTCACCTGCTTCAATTTCTCTCCATGTCTGTCTCTGATGGTCACTTTTTCATCTCCTTTCTTACTGCATACTAGCACCTCAGTCTTTTTAGCATTGACTTTCAATCCGTACCTTTCCATGCTCTCTTGCCATCTCACAAGTCTTTCCTGCAGTTGATCTGCGCTGTCCGCCATAATCGTCAAATCATCAGCAAAAAGCAGCTCCCACAGATCTTCTGCTCTTAGATGCTCTGACAGGACATCAATGACTATCGCAAACAAAAGGGGGCTTAATGCTGAGCCTTGATGCAGTCCTACTCTGATCTCAAACTCTCTTGACATCCTCCGAGCTGTTCTTACTGCTGTCTTGGACTCCTTATATGTTTCCATGACCAGTCTGACTAGTTTCTCTGGTATTCCCCTTCTCCTCAACCACCAGTACATTACTTCCCTAGGGACTCGATCATACGCCTTCTCGAGGTCCACAAAACCACAGAATACTGACAGGTTACCTTCAATTCGTTTTTCTACTATTTGTCTAACAATGAAAATCGCGTCTATTGTACTTTTTCCTGGCATGAAACCAAACTGTTTAGGGTCAATTTCTACCACCGCACGGATTCGCTTGTCTAATATTTTCTCCAATATCTTCAGCCCATGCTCCAGTAACTTAATTCCCCGATAATTACCACATTCCAGAATGTCACCCCTCTCCTTAAAGATTGGGACTATTAAGCTCTTCCTCCAATCCTCTGGGATGCTCTCTTCGTCCCATACCGCTCTCAGTATGTCTGTTAACCACATCAGGCAATGTTCACCTCCTGCTTTCAGCAAATCAACACTTATTTCGCTAATTCCTGGTGCTTTGTTGTTCTTCATTTCTCTTAATGCCTCTCACGTCTTGTGCCTCTATCCCTTTTACTGGTCCTTCCACTTTAAGCGATTCTCCTATCTCTTCCCTCTCATTTTCTACATTTAAGAGTTCTTCAAAGTAGTCCGCCCACCTGGCACCAATCTTATCCTCCTCAAATAAAATTTTTCCTTCTTTGTCTTTGATGATATCGATGTTACCTTTATCCTCGCGCTCTCTGTATCTTGCTCTTGCGATCCTGTAAATTCTTTTCTCCCCTACCTTAGTCTCTAGTTCATCATACAACTCCTGTGTGCCCTGTTTCCTTGCGATAGCAATAGTCTTTTTGGCTTCTCTCCTTTTCAATCTGTACTCCACCCTGTCAATCTCCAACATTGTCTTCTGCCATCTTTTGAAAGCTAGTTTCTTCTCTTTGAGAACTTTTCTCACTTCTTTGTTCCACCACCACGAGTCTCTCTGTTTCTTTCTTCCAGCCTTTGTTCTTCCTAATATCTCTTCACTTGTTTTCCTCAAGGTCTCCTTTAGCATCTGCCACATACCCTCAGCATCACCTTTCCTCTCCCACCCTGTATTCAACTTTTCCACTGCTTTGCTGAACTCACATTTTGTTTCTACATTCTTCAGTTTCCATGTCCTGATCCTTCCCATCTTCCTGACTTTTCGCTTTGGTTCTTTTCTTCTAATATCAAGCACCACTAATCTGTGCTGGCTCACAATGTCACTCCCTGGGATAACTTTACAATCCTTTAAGTTCTTTGTTTCCCTTTGCTTTACCATGATATAATCCAGTTGGCTACATCTTCCTCCACTACTATATGTGATGAGGTGTTCATCTCTTTTTGTATATCTTGTGTTACACACCAACAACTCCTGCCTCTGAGCCAAGTCTAGGATTTTTTCCCCTTCTTCGTTTCTCAATCCATAGCCGTGATCACCATGTACTCCGTCATAACCATTGCTCTCCCTACCCACGTGTCCATTTAAGTCACCTCCAATTACCAGCTTTTCATCTTCCGACACTTCTTCAATCAGACCTTCAAGTTCCATCATGAAATCTTCTTTCTCCTTCTCTTCACATCCGATCTGAGGACCGTATGCTGATATTACTGTAACCATCTCCATTCCACCTATCAGTCTGATTAACATCAGCCTGTCGTTGACCCTCTTCACTTCCAGTACATTATCTTTCCACTTTTGAGATAGTATAATCCCCACTCCATATCTTTTATTGGATTCTCCGCTGTAGTACAGTTTATATCCTCCTCCTATTTCTCTAGCAGCGTTACCTCCCCACTTAGTCTCTTGGATACACATTACATCGATATTCCTTTTCTCCATCTCATCTGCCAGCTCTCTTCCTCTACCTGTCATAGATCCCACATTCCATGTAGCAAATCTCCATCCCTCCCTTCTTTTCCGACTTCCAGGTAGCACATCAGGCCTTTGTGGGCCGTCATATCCAACTACTTTTCCATCGGTGTCCCCAGCATTCTTGAATATATGATAATTGGTTCTCGTCAACGTATTGCTATAATAGTTGACGATATATCAAATTTGTCCATAAATGGTGTATTCCTTCGTAGGGTTTACCAAACCAAATGTCTCGGTGTGACGATTGATTGCCACTTAACATGGGAACTTCATATTAATAGTATTATTCAGAAGGTTGTAATTTCTATTGCCATAATAAAAAAAGGTTAGTAAATATTTAAACATGGAAAATTTATGTAAAATATATCAGTCGATAATAATGCCATGTTTTGATTATTGTAGTATTGTGTGGGATGGCATTGGATCCGAACTAAGTAAGAAATTGCAACGGCTACAGAATAGAGCTGCCCGTGTTATAACAGGGGACACTTGTTTGACACATGGCAGCGATGGAACATTAAAAAAACTTGGTTGGTCAAACCTATATCAACGCAGGCTTGAACAGAAAGCTTTGATGATGTTCAAAATTGTGAATGGTTTGACACCAAGGTACTTGCAAGAGATTTTTTGTCATAAGGCCGGCTCAAGGTTTTATTGTTTAAAACAATCGGCATTAAATTTTGACCTTCCTGTCTGTAAGACCGATTATTATAGAAATAGTTTTGCTTTCAATGGTGCCAAACTCTGGAACTTGTTACCCAACGAATTAAAATGCATAACTTCTATTAATGTATTTAAGAACAAACTGAAATTTTGTAATCTGAGCGAAAAATATATGTAAATTATTTTTTTGTGTCTATATATGTGTATATATTAGGTATTTATTTATTTTCATGGCTTACAGGACGACCAATTGTTAAAATTGATGTAACAACCGTGATTAAATAAAAGTTTTCAATCAATCAATCAATCAATCAATCAATCAATCTCTATATCTATCTATCTATCTATCTATCTATATATATATATATGTGTGTGTGTGTGTGTGTGTGTGTGTGTGTGTGTGTGTGTGTGTAACAGGTAAATAGTTGTCTTTCACTTTGTCGATAAAGTGCTCAATACAGATGTAGAACAAGATTATAGTTGAAAACAAAAAGGATTTGGAAGCACATTCTCGGAGTTTTCACGCACTAAACGATCAATCGACTGAATGGAGGTAGTAGCGATGGTCTTGCGGTTTCATAGAGAGGTCAACTTGATGGATTCTGTTTGTAATTAACGGCGAGGAACTTATTTTCTTGACGACATTTAGTAACTAGTTCAGATCTTTTGTTTAGAAGTAAAGTTCTTTCAGCACTTAGTATACAAAGGTCAGTACCACCGGGGGGGGAGGGGGAGGGGGAATAGTGGGGTGAAATTGACCCTGGCCACGGAAGGAATAAAGGGGGCCCCGTTGGCTGGAAAGTATTATATTGAATTCAGATTTTTTTATCACTGGAATAGTGAACTATTACTCACATGCCATGAACGGTTATAAATAAAACGGGGCAATATGACCATTTTGGCATTCCAATTTGGCGACTGAAAACTGTGAATTATTTGACGATTAACCTCTCTACATCAACACAAAATCGAACCACCCTCCCGCTATTATAAAACATCAAACAGAAGTAATCAGCAGAAGAATTTCCAGCTTACCTTGCGACGAATATGAATTCAATAAAGGATACCCTCTCTACAACGACGCCCTCAAATCTAGCAAATTCCGTCAGAAGATTCGTTATGTCAGCAACGAAAACTGACGAGAAAACAAAAGAAAGAACAGGCCGAGAAACATAGTGTGGTTCATCCTCCCGTACAGCGAATCCCTACAGTCCAACGTCGGAAGAACGTTTTTGCACCTTCTTAAGAAGCAGTTCCCCAATTCACATACGTTCCATCAGCTGTTCAACCGAAATAACGTTAAGATTAGTTATAACTGCACAAATAACATCACCAGCATTATAAACTGTCATAATGCGAAAATTCTGAACAACACTCAGACATCACCACGGAAACAATTGAAAAAACTTACATAGGCATGACCGAGTATTCATTTAAAACGAGGTATAATTACCACAAGCTATCATTCAACAATCGAAAGCATTCCGATGACATAGTACTTTCTATAAATACATTTGGGACCTAAGAGACAAAATTAATTACACAATCAAATGGTTCGTACTGAAAAAAGCAAGTCCGTGCTAAAGAAGGATAAAACCTCTGTAATTTATGCTTATCAGAGAAGCTTTGTATATTTAACGCTGGAAGAACTTCACCTTTAAACAAAAGATCTGAACTAATAACTAAATGTCCTCACGAAAATAAGTTCTTCGCCGTTAATTACAAACAGAATCCATCAAACACGCAAGACCATCGCTACTACCTCCATTCAGTCCGCCGGTCGCTTCGTGCGTCAAACTCCGAGTAACTCCTACTTATCTGTTATATATCTATATGTATGTATACATACATATATATATATATATATATATATATATATATATATACATAATATATGTATATATAATAATATACATATAATAATAATAATATATTATTATTATTATTGTTATTATTATTATTAGTTAATCTTATTTGTAAACGGTTAACCTATTCAGTACGCTTAGGCAACTGATTTTCAAGGGACCGTTTATAAAAATTAAAAAATAAACATTACTTTAACATTACAGAGATAACATTTACCAATTTTTACACTAATTACAAAAACAAGCTACTTGTTACACCTAACATTACCTTTTCGAGAAATTATAAGAAATTACTAAAATAATCAAATTATTTACAATTTTAACTCTTGAGAATAGCTTTAAATTGCGCAATTGATATTTGTTTTTCTCTTGCGCATTGTGGTAGATCATTCCACAAATTCACACCAGAATAACTGATACTCCTTTTCAGGAGGCTTGGATTTGGTTTCGGAATGACAAAATCTACTTCATTGTTCCGGAGGCTGTAGTTTTTGTTATTGCTCGTAATGAACATAATAGTCATACGTTCCCAGAGCTCGTTATTCCTTATTTTATACATAAATATAGTCTTTTTCTCTTTCCTGCGGTCTACCAACGGTTACCACCGGAGTTCTTTCAATATCTCAGCTGAACGGACTTCGTAAGATTTGCCAGTTATGATTCTCGCAGCTCTGTTCTGCATTTTTTCCAGTTTATCCAATAGATAATTGCTACAATTTTCCCACACAAGGCTGCAGTAGTCAAAATGTGGCAAAATTAATGCTTTATAAACAGTAATCAGAATTTTTTGGGGAACGTACGCTTTCATTCTCCTTAGCATACCGATGCCTTTTGAAACTTTTGTGACTATATCACTTATTTGATTTTTCCATAATAGCTGTTCATCAATGATAATGCCTGGTGTTTTAGTTTGTTTTACTCTTTTTATATTAGTTCCCCCTAAACTTATCGTTGGATTAATATTTATTTTCGATAGCCGCTGCCGAGAGCCAATTATTCATGTATTCAGTTTTTTCTTTATTGAGGGTTAATTTGTTGGTTGGCAACCATCGGTGTACGTCCTCTAAATCGATATTTAAATGACTTTGTATTTCTTCTATGGACTTTCCTTCTGTTGTTAATGTCGTATCGTCTGCAAACATACTAGTTGTTGAGGACGATAAACAATTTGGTAGGTCATTTATATAAATAAGAAAAAGTAATGGTCCTAAATTCAAACCTTGGGGTACCCCACACCGAATAACACGTGATTGTGATAGAGTACGTCCGATTTTGCACATTTGGGTTCGATTTGTTTAGTAGGATTGGAACTAGCGAAGCGTATTTTCTCTGCCACCGTACAACTCTAGTTTTTATAATTAGAATGGTGTGATCCACACAATCACAAGTTTTTTTTAAGGTCGAAGATAACTCCATTTAAATAGCCTTTATCCACATTGATTAACCATTTGTTTGTATTGTTAAGCAGAGACGTTTCTATTGAGTTATTTTTCCTGAAACCTGCCTATTGTTGCGTTAGTAAGCCGTTTGTTTCTAGATATACTGAAAGTTGGTTCGAGATTAATTTTTCAAATAATTTGGCCGCAGCTGAAACTACTGAAATAGGTCTACAGTTATTAAACTCTGTTTTGCAGTCTGACTTTTGTATGGACGAAATGATTGCGATTTTTAAATCATCAGGGAAGATACCAGTCGTTATAGATTGACTAAAGATTGTTGTTAAGCTTGTTGAGATTATAATGTGAGCTTAATGTTTTAAAACTTTAGGCAATATCCTATCATGTCCCGTTGCCTTGGACGTTGTTATTGTAGACAGTAGTCTAAAAACCTCTGTTTCCGAAACATTTTGTATTTCAAATGCCGAATTACCTTTAGCCAAATGAACTCCAATTTCGTTGAAGAATTTGTTAAAAGTATTCGAAATAGTTTTCGGCCCCTCGCTAACCTTATCCTCAACAACAATCTTAGTTATACTGGTTGTCTTAGATTTTTTGTTAGTAAGTTTATTTAACGTCTTCCACATTTCTTTCGGATTCTTTGCGGTACTATTTATAGTGCTCATGAAATAGTTGCGCTTGCTTGCCCGCTTTCATCCATTTTATTCGTTATTGCTTTACTGTTCTTCATTGAGCTAAATGCTGCGTTTTACATTTCTTATTTAGTTAAAACAGTTATTAGTGAGCGTGTTTTTTGATAAAAAAATCTTTCAAATTTCGACTAACTAGAAAACATCCGGGACACCTGGCCGGATACGGAAAAAGACAGACCATGGTCTGAATACGCATTTTGACAGACCGTGCGTAAGCCAATCAGAATTCAGGACACAAGAAGGCCATATAATAACTATGTGTATACATGTATATATGTATATGTTTATGTATGTGCGTGTATATCTCTCTGACAAATTAGAAAGTCTAGTCCGTCGTTAACAGCGTGCATGAGCTATTAGTAAGTTTCGATGCTATTGGTTAATTGGCTTTCAGTAAATTTTTTCAGTAAATGCCAGGGCCTGAAAAAACGCATTAACGTTAATTTTGAAAAGTGGTGGAAAGACGTTTCTCATATTGAGTATCTGGCAAAATTCCGCAACATTCTCGCTTCTCATGAAGCTGGAATTCCGCCGCTACGTCTATTTCGAGGGTGGCAAAGTTAAAAAACGCTGCCGATTACAATTACTCCACTGTAATAGCTCTCTGTTTTGCCACCTTTTAAAACACGTTACACCAAATTCCAGTTTCCTATTAGTTGAACCTAAGTCTTCAAGTAATTTTGCTAGACATATGCTGTCTGCACCCTTTGTTGACTTGTTTTCTTTTTTTTCCTCCTAGGTGTCTCGCACATTTTCCTCCTGGCGATACTTACGAATCAATGGCGGGTGTCGATGATGTAAATAGTCCAAATTAAAATCAATTATTTTGTTTTTAACTAGAAGATGTCCGCCGTTACCTTTCACTTAATTTTTTGTACAAAAGTGCTTGATATCTCAAATTAAACCAAAAATTGGGGGAAGAGCAACAAAAAAGGTAGATAGAGTAAAACCAAGCCTCTAGTCAAACAAGGGGTTGTATGTTCGCGTATATCTAGTTATAAGCATGCTTTAATACTACACGTTTTGGAGCCAAAAATTTTTGCGTGAAGCACTGGTGCACTATGACTTTTTTTTAAAATTTCGTTTCTTCGAGGACGAGCTTTTATAGCTTCTGCGAGTAATATATCTCAGGTCATGTCTTAAAGGTTAACGGTCATTCTCAGGCGTTGGATGAACGTTGTTTTGTGCAACAACTCTTAATTTTTGAGTCTTGAATTCGCTATCAGAACTTTGCTTTAACATTTACGCCGCATCAATTATTTTAGGGCGAAATTATACAAAAACAGTGGCATTCTTTTGGCCTTTTTCATTAAATACTATAATCTGAAGTTCAACAATTAACTCTTCGGAGTGTAAATTAGCAGCCCAAAGAAATAATTACTCTTTATTAAAGATGCATGCACGTTTACTGAATTGCAATTGTGCTCATATCAATGATCTATCTAAAAATTTGAAACTGATCAGATCAACTCGAACACTCACTGGTACAGGAATTGAATTTAAACCTTCGTATTCAAAACAAGATCGATGGTACCTTTATCGATGATTTTATTATTTCTCTTGATGATTTTATTACCTCTCTTTTCAAAGTAGAGTGGATTGTTTGATTGATTGAATTATGGCATTACGAAGTTATCGACAAATCACAGCAGATGATGTGTCCTGTTATTTTGTTCACTAAAAACGACTATTATACTCTCCAGTACAATTTTTTATATGTGCACATATGTCCTGCACCTGTCACAGTCAGTTAATAAAGCTTTGATATCTAACTGACCAGTTATAATTCGTGGATGACAATGGCATATCACCTCAGTGATAATTATACGAGGATATAGGATAAAATACAAATGTTAAATCACGTCCCTAGATTGAAAAAATTACATGTACACCAAATTGTTCACATGAACAAGTCGACCAATTGTTTAAATACTCCGGTGCATCATTTCACACGCATAGTCTCAACGACGGTCTTTTGAATTCTGTTGCAAAAAGGCAAAAGCTCGGAATAAAGAGTAAAACTGATGGAATTCATAAGAATGAAAATGACGCCATACGTTTATGACAATGTAGTGAGGTATTCATGCACTCAATTTGCAAGACACACATTTGTTACTGAAAAAAAATAAATGTTAGCGTACCAAAAATACTAGATTATTGCATCTTAACCCTTTCGTGCATTATTTTTTATTCTTTTGTTCTCTATTCTCTTTTGTTTTTTACTTTACTTTTACTTTTTTCTTTCATTAGCTCTATTGTTGTAATTTGTTGTTGTACTACAACGGTATGCATATAGATGATGAAAGGGTTAAAGGAGGTTATGCACTAGTATACGTGAATTAAAATTGCTAATTAAAGAATGTATTTGATATTTATCGGCATTGAAGAAAAAAAATTCTCAGGTGTGCAACAGGTCCAGTGTGCTCATTGAAGGTCGTCTTTGAGAGGGAAAACTATTTTTGACGGACTGACGAAAAAAGCCTTTTTTTAATATCAGTTACTATGAATGAAATGGAGAAGTGGTAAGTAAAAATTCGGATTTGATTGCTTTATAGACTTGAGAGTTTCCTCAAAAAAGAAAAAGAAAACAAAAATAAAAATTTCCATTCTAATATTACGACATAGCTGAACCAAAATATACCTGCGAAATGCTTTATCCACGTTTTCCAAGTAAATTGAAAACAAAAGAATAGTCAAAAACTTGGGAATAATCAAGGATTCCCTCAGTCAAGCTGTCTTAAATTTTAATAAGGCTACTTGCATGGCCTAAAGATGACCTAGTAATTCTTGTGATTTTTGCTGTAAAACGTTGATTTTTCGGTTAGAGTTAGATTTCAATTAGCAATGCCCAACGAGGTACTGACCTGTGGCATATCTCTTATGTCATTTTCCGCTGCCCTAGAAACCCATTTGTTTTTATCCCCCCAAAACGAGCGGTTTTATGGAAGATTTGCGAGCAGCCAAGGGATACTGATATTATGAACTTAATTTAAACTATAGCGGGAGTCGCATCTACACTTTGGAAACCTATATTTTAGTAATGTTATTCCAGTAATTTAAATAAATTCTTATGTAAGTCTCTTCGTTGAACCAAATTATGATGTTAATAATCGTGAGACAAGCACGTGAACCAATTGTACATTTTCAATTAACGCTGAATATGATTGTTACTAGATTGTGAAAACGGTTAGAAATCACAAAGACAAAGGCCGCACAAATGTCAGCATCCTGCTGTATGGTTATGGTGATGGCGGCGGAGGTCCAAAGTAAGTCACGTTGTTATCAATTTCATTTTTGCTGTTAGGTTTTACTCGTTAAGGGGAGACATCTGGGACAGGAAAGGGTTAAGACTGTGCAGGTACAGGAGTCTGTGTTGGAAGAGGTGTAGTCAACTTTCGACAATTTTTTAGATGTAACTGTTGTCATTACTTTAAGAGGACGTTCAGGTGACAGTTAAGTTTCTTTTAGTTTGCAGCTATAATACGGTCGATTTGTCAATGAAAAGTTATAATTTGGGCTATTCCATTATCTTAAAAACTGGTCAACTTTGTCGTATTCAAGCTTAGTTTCCATAAAATCGCTGACAATCGTTGAACCGAATGATCCCTGTGGATCTCCCTTGATGCTGTGATTTGCTTCCACATGATCGTCCGCCCGCAAATCATTCATCGGAGACTGCAGTGAATCTTGAGTCGTCAATAAAAATGGTCTTTGGACCTATACTCGTTGAATTCAATGCCAATGTCTGAACCGCTAAAAACCACGGTGTAGCACATGCACCTCGTGTGAGGTAGGTAAAAAAGAGGGAATATGAAACACTTGCGCTCGGAGTGAATTATTTGCTACTTTAGGCACTAAAAAGAAGGCAATTTCTACTGGTATTTGAACGGTATCTCTGCCAAAACAGGACAAAAGGTTCTTTCGCTCTTTCGTCTAACTCTCCTACGCCGCCCTCTCGTTTTTAAATTCCGCTTCTGCCATTTTGCTTCTGCCATTGTTGTTCGATCATTGGGTTGCTGATTTTTGTTACCATATGATCACCTGCGATTGCTGGATTGTTGGAAAATGTTTGCATAAGATCGTCATCAATCCTTCTGGATCACTGGCGATCAACAGCGATTATATGGAAACGAACATTTACAAGGGATATGATGGAATATTAAGCGAGGGGCTGTAGCGTATACGTGTTTCTAGTAGTTGAAGAAAGTACGTCACAAATTGTGCGTATAAACTGGAAATAAAGGGATAAATAGATTGCCCATGGAATCCATTTTACGCTTGTCATGCCAGAAAGTTAAAATCTCTTGCGAGGTAACCCATAATACAGTGGAAGTGGCTTGGTGAATTTGAATTTCGTTCGATAATTGCTCATAGGAGTCGACTATCAAAAGCGTTCGTCTTTATTGGGTTTGTGAAGTCGCGAGATTCAAACAGCCTTGAATAAATATATGTTTAGAGTAAGTTCTCAGCTGGAGTATCCTGTTTACAGCACTTTAAGTAACAAAATAATAGAGACTGAATTTTTCACAACTACTCCGTGGATTCCTAACTTGCTTAACTCCTTCCGGGTCAAATCAATTAGTTTTCCTTGTGTAATTCGAGATAATTTTACAGTAGTTTAGGCCAGATTATTTTAGTCCTGTTAACCCCTGATTATTTTAATCTAGCCAATTCCAGATGATTTTTCTTTTGAACGAAGACATCTCCTATCCTTCTCCCTCAGACTCGTGTCATTTCACTCTTGCTGACGTCAGTTAATTTCGCCCGTCAAAGGGAGAAGTTTTAACGTGTAGGAGATGATTAACAATACAAACATTCAATGTAGACTTTTACCAACCAAATCGATTCTCAAAGCAGCCAAGTATCGTAAAACTGTTCCTCGAAATTTATTACTGAAGGTGAATGCTCGTGGCGATGGACTCTTGCTAGTAGATATTCTCATATGTGGCATCAAAAGTGTGTCGGAGTTGATGTTAGTTAACCCGAAATCTGATAGTTTTCTTGACATGACGACCTCACAGCACATCAGTCTGTACTTGAACGAATTTCCAAAAAAGTGCACTGGAGACCTTTGAAATGAATTCGTCTCATAGATGGTACACTTCTTCAAATAAAAGGAACAGAACTGCGTTGCAATGTTATTGGTGAAACTTCAGTAAACTGTCAAATATCTTGTAAGGCTTACGTTGAAGTTAATGTTGCTGTCATATCTGCTTTCTACAGCGAAGAAATGATTGAAAAACTGGCAAGAGTTGAGGATACCAATGGTCTACCAAGGTGACTGTCAGATATTTTGCAGATCAATAAGTAGTACACAGAGACAGACACTCAGACAGACTTGTAGCTAGGTAAGCAGGAAAGGACACAGGCAGACGGACGAATATACAGATAGCGACAAATGACTAGTTAGCGACAGTGATAGAGTAATGGCTTTGAAGGGAGACAAACTGACGGAGTCAGATAGCTGCAGTTACAGTGACCAGTAGTGGCTGAAAGTCACAGACTGTAGCACCCACGAAAGCCCGTAGAAGTTAGTAGGACACATCGGCAAACCATGACAGACGGTATTAGACAGTGACAGATATTGACAGAGAGTGATCGATAGTCGCAGACAGACAGACGGACAGACAGACATTGGCAGAAAAATTAACAGATGGATTAGCTGATAGAAAAATGAAAAAAATGAACGTGTGGATAAACAATACAATGGCAATATAAAGATCAGAGCCCAGCTCAGAATTCTTAAATGTATCGCCATAGTAAAAGAGGCAACTCGAAAAGTTTTAAAACATGATTACTAATAATACTGAGATACGCGTATGTAAGTGGCCCCTTGTTTGGCCCAAATACAATGCTCCACAGCATTGACAAACAAGGGGCCACTTACATACGCGTATCTCAGAACACATGGGTGTTTCGCCTTTGACGGGTAAGAAACGAGCAACCACTTCGTTTCCTACTTCTAGTATCCAGGCTCATACTCGCCAGACTAATCATGCCATTTCTCCCAAGGATTTTTCCATCATTTCTTCCTGCAGGTCTTCCTCTAACTTTGAACTCCTCATTCGTGAGAGTTTACTTATTTTTAAATACAAACCGTCTCTCAACAAAAATATCTCTTCTACACCTCTTTCTCTATTCTAATACTGTCCTCTTCCGTATGCCTATCACTTCCTGTCAGGTCACCCAGTTTTCTATTGGTTAGCCGTCTAATTATTCCAGTATGTAAATTATACATCCACATATATATATATATATATATATATATATATATATAGTTTTTTCTCACCTTTGTAAATCTATACTCTGAAGATGTTGCACGCCGCAACGAAACGTTAGTAATCATGTTTTAAAACTTTTCGAGTTGCCTCTTTTACTATGGCGATACATTTAAGAATTCTGAGCTGAGCTCTGATCTTAATATTGCGATTGCGCTTTCCGCCCGGAAAATCAATAGCCAAAACAATACAATGGTTTAAGTGCTTGTAACTACTTTTTAATCTTTTAAAAATCTTCATAATATGTGAAGCACTTATAGACTAAAATATTTTATGGTCCTGGCCCTGAATTTTTACGAGTTTTAGAGAAAGGGCAAATTGATTTCAATCGTGGTTCACCTTTTACTTAAATGTCCACACAATCATTTGCGCCATATAAGATAGGTGGATCGAGATGTTTACACAAAAAAAGTGAGAAAAGGGGAAAATGTTTGAAAGTAGTGTTGTTTTTTTCCTTTTTTTTGACCAGTGAGAGAAGTGCATGTTCCCTTTATTACATCATCATTGTGCAATCACTTAAACAAATATTTTTCATACATACGATCTATAGGGATAAAGCTGATTTCGGAAAGCAATTTAATGAATTATCTAACACTTTTAGAGCAAAAGAGTCAAAAAAATGAGTTGACTTCGGGGTACTTTTAAAAAATTGGAATATCTTACCAATCAGGAAGAGCCACGTTTGTTTCAACCATAGCGAAAATATAGTTGTTCAATAGCGTTAATACCATATCCACATACACTAACAGTTAAATTATTTTAATAGAGATTTATCATTAGTTTTAATTTAATTTTATCCATATACCACAGAATAAAGTCATCGACTCCTCAGAAATTTTTCAAGTCCTTAGACGAGAGAGATTCTTCCAACCTTTGCACTTGGATTGGCGAACTCTACTTGGAACTACATCAAGGAACATTTACGGTGGAGGCAAAGGTACATTTTTGATCGTTGAATTGTGCTGGATTCTATAATTAATGTCGCGCTATTTCAGTAGTGGATCTTGGGTTGACAATTGGCAGAGATATGTTTTTGGGGAGTGAACAAACTGGCCAGATATCAGTTTAAATGAGTATGAAGATCAATTTACTCATGGCATCAAAAACTCTTAGAATGAAGGCCTCAGCCAACGTGTAAAATGACTTAATTCTACGAAAAATCTAAAAGTCCACTGGACAATCTACCGCTTAATTCTTGGAGTGATTATGAAGCGAAAATCATTTTGGTTTATTTGTATCAATATTTCAAGTAATGAAGGCATTTGTGTTGTTATCTTTATTATTTTACTTCTCTCATGAGATATTTGGACCTCCTAAGCATGAAAAGGTTGGCTAGCCACGCAAACCAATCCCTGATCCAACCTTGTGCTGGGCATGTCTAACTAAATGTACAAAGTGTTCCCTACAGTATCTTTCTCTCAGCTATGTTAGATTACGTTGTAATTTTTCTGGTCGTGAGGTTCCGTAAGCGGTACCCTGTTGTTCTGTAACCTACTCACTTTTTTGTGCTTTGTCTTGCTGTCTTACGATGCGAGAACGCCGAGAAGTACAGTATACGTTGTCTGTTGGATGTTTGTTTTATCATTCTATTACCTTTTGCAGATAAAAGACGGAAATCGACGTTGCGAGTTTCTCTTACACGATGTTGAATTTATTTCATCGGTGGCTCTGGCCATGAATAAAACATCAAGCAAAGGTTCCTGCACATGCTATACTGTATTATCAATACATTAGGTTAGAATATGGCTGTACACTACGCTTCGAGATCACGGATGCTGACCAGATATCTACACTGTAGTTTATTATTTTTCTCCACATACCTCGAAAACAGTCTTCATGGAGTTGTTCGACTTGTTCCCTTCATTTCTTGCGACATTGTGGTCTGTTATGTGCAGCCTCATCGACATGAGCCTAAACTAAGATTGGGTTGGGATTGTGGCCCTTGTTGTGCTAATCCGGTTATCTTTGATCTGAGCCTTGAATGTTTTCTGGGTTTGGAGCTTGCCATGGAACAAAAGCTTGTCTAGCGTTGTATGTCATAACGTTTTAGCAATGGTGGGGTAATCTTACTGTTGTTGTATCACATAGTCCAAAATAGGTGTTGAAAGACTTGTCACCCCGGTTTCGTGGCTACCGTTAGGCAGCTTCTGCTTTCAACGATTGTTGACTTGAGTTGTCAAGATGATTTTGACCATCTGGTATACAACGAGCATGGCCACTCCAATCATTTTCGGGTTATTGTTTGCCTAGTGGCAAAGCTTCATTTACTCGTGCACAACTTACGTTGAATTAAATAATTCAGGTGGGTTTTCCTTCAGCTTTCTTAGTAGATGTAGCGACCTTTTGCGATCGACTTTTGTCGTGGGCATGTTTAGTTAAAAACTGGAGTAGTCGAGCCTTACTATTGGTCGTAAAAAATTTAGAAACAAATCCTGTTTTTACGATTGATCGACCATTTCGTTTTCATCGGAACCAACATATCACTATTTGGGAAAGGCTACTTAATCTCAGGAGTCCTACGGCAAACAACTTCAATATCTGTCCTAATCTCAATCACAGCATTAACAACAATTTTTTTTGCGACAGGAAGCCTAGGACTCATCGCCACGTTTGAAAATATCGTGCAAAAGTGAAAAGATAATTATGCCTAACCGGTTGCATAAACCAATATCAGCTGACAATTTGAAAAAAAACAAAAACAAAACATAATCCGAATGGATATTCAAGTAAGATTCAAGGAGTTGGAGTGAGCCAAGTAGTATTTCGACTTCATTTCAAAGTTATCATCAGATTAAATAAATCAAGTTACCTAAGGCCTTAATTTAGGTTACATGCATGACATTTGTTAATCAATTTGCTGTTGTCTAACGTATTAACCCTTTCATGCATACTGTTGTCGTACCACAACAAATTACAATAATAGAACTAAAGAAAGAACAAGGAAAAAACAAAGGAGAACAAAGAACAAAAGAATAAGAAACCATGCACGACAGGGTTAACTCATATCGCTCATTGTCAGGTCTTTGTCTTCCAAATTGCTTGTGAGATGATGTCATGCGTGTGATCTATATTGATGTAGTTTTATTAGTCTGATGATGACATCGAAATACAGTCGAAATATTACTCATTCGCTCCATCATCTAGATTTAACCCGAATATCCAGTTTTCAAGGTGCTTTTATTTGGTTGCAAAAAGTCGATCACAGAATGCTCTGATAGGAAACCCGACCACTTTAAAGGTGATGTGATACACACTGATTTTTCACGACGAATTTTAACGCAACAACTGTCGCACAAAAATTGGTGCATGTGACGAGACATCTTTATACGACTTTTATCGAAATTTTAATGTGGAAACGTGTGTTATTAAAATCGTTGTTGAAAATTGTCTGGTGTGACATTACCATTACGGTTTAAACTTCTCAATTTTAACACATATATTATATTCCGGTGCAAACGTCCCCACTAAGTATATTGCTACCCTGCCGAAATTATGATAAACGGCAGTAATTGTGCTGAAGATGATTTCTTATGCCGGTTGATCAACAAGTATAATTCATTTTTTAAGTATCTGGTTCTTACCCCAGAGAAGAGTTGGGACGATTATGGAAGCTTTTACTTCTTAATCAATTTCATGATGTCCTTCCTGGAAGCTGTATTAGTGAAGTAAGTAACAGTTCTACCTTCCCGATATGTCAATTCACACTGACAGAAGGAAATACCCCGCGAGACGTATATTTCGTATTTTTTGTGGATATCTCATTTTGGTGGGACAATGGTGTGCTTTTCTACTCTGCAGTCCCTGGTAGAGAGAGGAAGGGGCTGTCTTCCCAGAGATGTGAGCTTGAAGTCGGTTTTCGATTTGAGACATGTGCGAAAAAGAAAGCTTCGTTTAAAGAAAAAAGGAAAACAAATCATCTGGACCGAGAGATAAAGTCGCTATTTACTATTTCTAGGTTGTTGATGATGCTCTGAAGTATTATTCAGGTAATCTTAACTAAACTGTTCGTTTTCTTGGCGGAATCAAGTGTTTATATAGGTCAAAATGCTTAAATGCTTAAAACGCTTTTTTGTGCTACTATAAGCTTTAAGAAGGTGTCGAATGTATGACACTTTAAAAATAATAAAAGAAAGGTAAGATTACGAAAGTGCTCTCTCAGAAAGTGGCACAAAATAGCGCAAGATTAATTATTAGCCAATACCAAAAAAATAATCACTTTTGACTTTGTCCTGTTTTGAAGATATAAAACAAAGCGGATTGAAGTTGCTTTGTCAAGGCTACAATACATTAGTTGAACAGGTATGTGTGACTATCCGTCAATCTGCCCACTTGCTTCCTGCCATTCCTACCGTCTGTCAATCTGTCTTTCTTTCTTTCCGTCTGACTTTCTGCCTGTCTTAGTGTACCCGAGTCTTAATGCATGTCTGTCTGTCTGTCTGACTTGTTCATCAGGCCAATTTAGAAAATTGTACGAGCCTTGAAAATTATTGGCAGATCCAGTTTAAACTATGTGCATGGTTTCCATATAAATAATATCTATTGTAATTCCTATTTATGGAGATGCAGAATATCGGATATGACCTCGAGTGAGCTATTGGTTATGTAAACTCCGACACTAAGAATTTGGTTGTCGCTCTCTTACTTGCCAGCCTATACTTCGAAAAATGGTGTAAAAGCTATTCATTTTCAGAGAAAAAGAACACATTGTTAAGTTAGGAGTTTGGATATTAATGAAGAAACTTTGTGAGCAATGAGTCATCTCTAGGAGCTTCCTGGGAATATGGCAGTCGGGGGGAAAAAAAACTAGGACATAAAATCCAGAAATTGATCCTCTTAGTGATTAGGAAGGTTACGAAATGATGACGGCAACGCCGACGCGACTTCAGCTGCTATTGCCCAACTCCCTCGCGACATTACTGCCCATGACTTCGGTGCTGTTGACGTTCTCGTGGTCGCCGACCTGACATTGTGCTCGTTTTGACTTCCTATTGACAACGCGAACAAAATAATAAATATTTCTGTCAGTACAAGCACGATAGGTCAGCGGTGATCTACAAGAATTCTTTAAACTGTCACTAATTCATTTATCAGTAAGTTGAGAGAAAAATATTTAATATTGAGAAAGGTTATCATTATAGATATATAGTGGCTTCCGCTTAGGTCGCATATATATGTCGAATTTGCACCTTGGCTCTCCATCTGAATCTTAGTAGATCAATGGTTAGAGCGTCTCACCAGTCATCATCAGGTTGCGGGTTCGATCCTCGTATGGGGCTCAGAAATTGTTTTTCTGAGGATAGGGCTTGACGATCGTTCATCTATCATCTCAAGATATTTCCAAGCTCTCATACATCTAACGTATAAATTTCAGAATTGTCTTCAAACCTAGTAAAGTTCGGTTTCAAGTGTTTGTGTATCATGAGAATATGGAAAGTAAGAGATTTCAATCATAATTACAAAAGCTTCACATTTTTCTTTCACAACTTATAGATTAAAGTTTAACTCCTCTATATCATCGTTTATCTGAGGATAGGGCTTGACGATCGTTCAGCTATCATCTCAAAATATTTCCAAGCACTCATACATCTAACATATAAATTTCATCTATATCATTATCGATATATAGTAGCTTCCTCTTAGGTCGCATATATATGTCGAACTTGCATTTTGGCTTTCCATCTGAGTCTTGGCAACTCAATGGTTAGAGTGTCTCACCGGTCATCAGAAGGTTGCGGGTTCGATCCCCGTCTGGGGCTCAGAAATCGTTTTTCTGAGGATAGGGCTTGACGATCGTTCATCTATCATCTGAAGACAATTCTGTTGGGACATTATGGCATTAGCTGCTTTTAAAACTCAGATAATTTTGCATTTTAATGGTTTTTTCGAGAGCTATTTGACTAACCGGTACAAAGTATTTTAGCAAAATACACAAGCTTTCCAGTACAGCAACATTAGGCTACTAAAGCTCCTAATCGGGTCTGGTTTACCCAAAATGTTCATAAGCTTAATTACATCAGCCCTGTAAAAGCAAAATATTGCCTTGGGTTCATTTCTTGTTAGTCGATCCAGATTAAATCGTTCGTAAAACCAGCAGGATATTTTGACATACTCATGTCAAAACGCATATTTTGGTGTCATATACCAGCCGAATTTGTTTCTAGCTAGCCATGGTAAAACTCTCACTTTTCTCTTCGTTCACGTTCCCACCTTTTCGAGTAATTCGTATTGTAATTTTTGAACTGACCTCGACGCAACCTCGCTCCAATTGTCATGCTCGGACTAGACGTCGCGTTGACGTTGAAGTCATCATTTTGTAACCTCCCTATTACGTATTCTGTGATGCCGCTCTGACTTCGTATCATTGAAGTCCCAGTACTTGCAGGTAACAGATATTTCAGATTAAGGAGCTAAGGCTCGCGAAGAAATACTTTCATTGATAATTGTCTTGCAATTGCATGACGAAAATTTCTATCCAAGTTGAAATTCATACTTGTAACCAGGATTAAACTGCCCATTATGCCATCATGCCACAGAACAATAGCTGGCTATTGTTCTACGGTACGATGGCACAATGGCCAGTCCTAGCCTGCTTGTAACCAGCCCCTAAATGTCCCGTTAAGAACAAGGAAGGCGAAACTTGGTTTAAAGGTCAAGTAGCAGTTTCTTTTACAATGAACACTGCTAGTATTGCTGTATAGAAACATTGCAATTGCCTGATCTTTACAAGAAATTCCCTTCCTTTTGATATTAACAACTTTTCATTTTATCTCATTTCATTTCCTTTCATTTTACTTTGCTTTAGTTTACTATATTTTATTATATTATTCTTTTTATTATTATTATCCTGCCTGGTAAACGAGGGTGTTAAAACTTTCACTGAAATTTACGTAAAAATTTCACCTCTCTAAACCACTCATGGGAGTGGAATTTTTGCTTCTTTCATCCATTTGTTTTAGCTGCAGTCATCGTATCCTGAATCCACCTCAAGTTCTCGTTTGGTCGCTTTTAACACACATTGTTGGGAGAGACGAGAAGTAGTAAAATTGCCGGATGATTTACATAACAATATAAACCAGTTTGTGGCTGACGTAGAAACGCAAACACTATGTTCTGGTGGAACTCTCGGTTTGTACCAGTTTTAGTGTAGATTTGTGAAAGTGAACTCATAGACCTTATTCATAAATAGCGTCTTATTTAATATTCTTTTATGCGCATATCAATTAGTCCCCACAGTCTGGTTATTGAGTAAGAAATTCAAAGGAATTTTTGTGCTCAAACGAGGCTATAAGGGCTAATTGAAATGCATATATATATGAGGGTATCAAAGAAGGCACCATTTATGAATAAGGTCAATGTACATAATTTTATACACATTCTTTCTTTGCGCAAACGTGATCAATATCGTTCATTGGCCTTGTGAACTATTGCAGTTTTTGTGAATGTTCCGAGTATGGGCCTGGCAGTACTTCAAGACCGCGTTTCATGCATGTATGAACCGTGTACTATTCAAGCTTTACAGGTTAGAAAATTGAGTTAACTTTGTATATCTTCGTCAGGGCGTAAAATAAGATCTCAAGGTCAGTCAGCCATGTTGACCGGGAACCCTTGTGACTTCATGGTTGGTCAAGTGGCTTTTCTGGGCTGCCAAAATACTGATGACGTATTTGCTTGCCAGTCACACGTAATTAGAGGATCCAATCACTAGAGGTCCTACCGCTTATTTATTGTCATCTCAAAGCCTGTCACTTCAACCTATCTCGATCGAATTATTAAGTCTTGCTGCATCACAAGCAATACCTGAAGAATGCTTTGTGATATGTGCTGCTATTGATACTTGTTAATTATTGTACGTTATACTATGCTTGTAATATAAAGAAAAGATATTGATTCAGGTATGCAATGATTTTAATTTCGCCAGCCCGCTCTGTACTTCTCATGCGTTTGACGTCTTACTTCTGCTTGGTCAAATCGGGGTTTTCACATGTTGTGGCCGGACAATTGTCCGTTGTCTGACCGTTATTTTATACCTTGTTCTTCGATAATAAAACTCCCGATCATGGAAATAAATTTTGCATCTAATGTCTCTTTTTCGATAAAGAAATTTCAGATAATCTAGCTCATTAACCCTTTCCAGGTGGTAAATCAACCTTTGACGAGTAAAATCGTCTGGCATTAGCCACAATAAAATAGAAAATGGCCACCACTGTCGGGAAAGGGTTTTGCAGATTTTACAGAAGTTTTTTACCGTCCGTTTCTAGGATTCACATGTCTTATTCAAAAATAAATTTTTAACCGCAAAAGTGGATTGCATTGGGCGGGTACTTTCATTGCTGCACAATACAAGTGGAAGGTATTGAAATAACAATGCGTTGAAATATTAACAACCAAAACGTAAATACGTAATAATCGTTCTGCGTTAAATGTTGTACACATTTGTAGTATTTGTGGGATTTATCTTAATAATCCAAATGGTTAATGTCCACGCACATTTTACAGGAACGCCATAGCGCCGGGCTATCGTGGTAATCAATTTGTTATATTTGACAATGTTCCTCTGTACTGGGATGCCTGGGACGTCATGCCCTATCATTTAGAAACGAGGTAAGCTGAAGCTGACCTTTAGGTCTCAAAATAACTACCAACAATGATAGAAACATTGACAATAGAACGACTATTTGTAAGTCCTTTTTTTGTTTTTGTTTGATTAGAATATCTTTAAAAATGTTGAGTAAAAGCTTTCAAAATTTAACACAATTTTTCATATAATGTATTATTCAGTATCAACCATTCATATTGCATTTGTTTCCGACAGGAAAGAGCTTGCCGAGAACCACAAAGAGTGCCAGTTAGAAATAGTTGAAAAAGGGCCACTTCGAGTTTCAGCGAAGGTATTAACCTTATAGATTTCATCATAAGGTATTTTGTTAAAGTTTCCGGGATATATTTATGAAACATCGTGCAATAGTTTGTATGCATTGCGAGACTTTTTGTCTTCCGCTTATTCTGCTGCAGGAAGGCTACGCAACAGGATTGCATCTTTTGATTATCTAACAACTGGGGAACGTTGTGTATCGATGCAAACTGGAGCTGACTTCTTGAAATGTTAATGCGTACTCTAAACGCACAAGCCAAGTTGGAACTGGAAGTTTGAGTTTCAATGAATGCTGGGACAAATTAGCACCATCATTGCAAGACAAATGAGTGTCCTGCATTGATTTAAATAATATGTGCACAATAAGCCAAACTATGAATAGCAGAGATGAGAAGCTATTTAGGTAACAGTGAATTTATTGCAGTTGAGGGAAAGGGGGATAGCAACGGTTGATAGTTCGTCGTAAAAGACATGACCTGCCATAGTTCGTTTTAGTTTGCATGTGGAAGTTATGGTTATGCTTTTGCCTACGCTGAATAAAAGACCAGGCTTCAGAATGGTAATTCCATCGTTCAAGAGATTTCGGAAGCATGCCGACCCGCATTTTAAAAACAACTTTTGATGATCGTTCTTCTCTTGCTTGATTGAATGCTTATGTGTTTATATGCTTTGACGTTTGCTTACTTAATTAATGCTCATGCAAAGAAGTTGAACTTGAAAAACTTTTTATTTAACTAGGGTAATCTAGTCGTCGTCAAAATATACAGCGCTGTCATCAAAAATTAGAAGTGCCTTTCATTTAAAAGAAGTGTATTTCGAAATATTTGACATTGCATTTTATTTAAAAACTATGTTTGAATAATGAACTTTAAATATTTTGTAAATCAGGTCTGTTTGTCTGGATATGACTATGTCAAATTTTAGCTTGATGAACATATAAGATGTGTTGTTCGATTAACGAAATCAATTTCCTGTGATATTTCACGAACTGTTGCATGGAAAATGGCTAAACGTGGAAAGGGTACTATAAGCAGAGTCATCAGATTTTCGTTGTACACAGAAGAGATCCAGACCATAAGGGCAGAACTTATCAAAATAATCAACTAGTTTCAAAATAAATGAAATCTTCATTTGCTATGGTCGTAGAACTTATTGCCTTGACAACTGAATTAAGTATTTCAGGCGTTAAAGACACTTGGTGGTTGTGGTATGACAGCCATTTTTAGAACACTTCCCTGTGAATCGTCCTAAGTTTTTAGCATTTCATTGATATAGTCGGTATAATTCACAACATCCCTTATCTTCAATTTTAAATTCTTATATGAAGACCACGTAAAATAAATAAATATGAGTTAATTAATTAATTAATTAATTTAAGTAAAATTAAAAATATAAGTAAAATAAAATACAATAGAATAAACTAAAAGAGAATAAAATGAAATAAAGTAATATAACATAAAATTGGGTTCTTTAAAAGTCTTCAGGAACGTTAACGAAAAACTGAGTTGGGAATGTTGGTGTTTTAGTTGCATTAGCACTATGAACAAGAAATTATTTTTTTTACCATCCTATTGTAACCTTATGTATGGCTTGAATACTTCTTTTAAGTTCTCTTTGAAAATAAGTGAGTTGTCGAGGCTTACTCAAGAAATTTCACTAGATGCTGGTTCTCCTTATCTTACCTTTCATACTCAGGTATGTAAATTACTTCTATTGAGAACGGTAAAATCTTCGTTATGCATTGTAGCATTATTAAAAACGTCTTTGTTTGTTGCAGTATGCTCAGTTATTTAGTTCCAAGTCCACTGATGGTTTTCACGTCGTGCATTCGAAGCACGCATATTGCTTTGTTGTTGAAGTAGTTTTTTCAGTTTTCAGTCTCATGAATTCTATTTTGTTATATGCGTTACTGGTTTATCATTCAAATGCTATAGTAAAACTTATTTTCTCTTGTAGGTCGAATGGCATGAGAACAGAAAGTTCTTGAAAGTTGAATTTCCTGTAAGTGTTCGGTCCAGCAGTGCGACGTACGAGATTCAGTTTGGGCATCTACAAAGACCGACGCATTTTAACACTAGTTGGGACTGGGCTCGCTACGAGGTATATGTTCGCCAGACATCTCCGGAAATTTAGATAAAATATCGTGACTGATGAGTAATCTTTAGTCATGTGCTTGTAGTTAGTCTGCATCGTAATATCTGGAGTGCACTTGATGTCATGGCGGCCATGTTGCTGGAGTGTCATTAGTAAATCCTCATTTACCTCCAACTTGGCCGCCGTAGCCTTGTCATTTTAATCATAACGGTATAGTGGTCCAGGGCACTAATTAAAATTTTGAATGAAATTTATGGTCAATCTTGAATTCAAAACTTGATTTTTTCTTTCTAGTTTTCTCAAGTAATATTTTTATCTACTGTTTTTTTCGAATTTTTCTTTTATTCAGAACTTTTTAGAATTTTCTCATTTTGCTTTTTATGTCTTCAGTACAATGAATTTGAATGAGAAGGCTGGGCCACTATACTAGGGTTTTGTTTTGACCGATCAATTTATGTTTGAGTTTAACTTTTTCAGTTTAACTGTCCTTGACCTGTAGATCTTTTTTTTCAATGTTTGTCTCAAGGTGTGTGGCCAGAAGTGGATCGACTTATCTGAGCATAACTGGGGATGTAGTATCATAAATAATAACAAATATGGTTTTTCCACCCGTGGAAACGTCATGAGCGTATCCCTGTAAGACATTACGCGTTAGTAACGTAGTCTAGTAAATGAAACTTTCGTTAACCACCATATTCCAATATTTATGCGAAAATATTTTACTAATTCAGTACTGAGTGAATTATGTTTTAGACAAAAGAACATTTGGAATTTTATTGTGATGTTGTAGTCTTACTCGCAAACTTTGCTGTGCACAGTAATTACTTGGTAGTTTTATAATTCAATTCGAGCAAGTACTTAAAACGCGCTCTGTTTTCCCGGTTCATATTTTAATTCTTAATACTTTCCAAAAGGCTAACTTGTTCTTTTAGCTCCAAATCACCCTATCATTTAATATCATTTGTTCGTTCCAGTTTGCGTTCCCCGAAAGCCCCAGACGGAGATGCTGATATGGGATCACATGATTTGAAATACGCAGTCTTTCCTCATTCAGGTGCGTAAAAAGTGGTACCTTGTAATACTGCTGTCTTCAGTATTTTGTTAGTTTGTTTCCGAACCTGCCTCGTTCTTCTGGCTGCAGTGAGAACAATCATTGCTTCCTAACGAGGTTAGTTAGCTTAATGAATAACGTTATGTACATAGAAGGAAGTTAAATCAGGCACCATTTTTTCATTACGTTTATGGTGTTGCTCATATCTGACGTTCTTAGGGACATTTCAAGATTCTGGATTGATACAGCATTCGTACAACTTCAATAATGAAGTTAACGTAATTCAGGCGAACTTTAATCACGGTAAGCATAGAAGCTTCATAACCAAATTCGTGCAGTTCTTTAACTGTTCTTGAAAATTGAGCCAAATGATCAAAACTCAAGAAATACCAAATGGTTTTCCTAGCCTGGATTTTGTGATTTAAATATTAAGTCCGAAAAAGGAGGAACAGAAACGGGAACTGGATATGAGGGGTTTTTTTTAGCTTTTCGAAAACCTGTCTTAATTCCAAGTATATCTAGGTAACGCTATCCAAACACGACACCATTTGGTACATATATTTCACGCATATATTTCAAAGATGTTTGACATTTCAAATTGACATTTTCACTTTGCTAAAAATGTTAACCAGAACAAGAATCTCCGTTGTTTACTGTTTTATTAAAATACTTGGTAATAACTGAGACGTAAATTACTTTAATAGTTACACGAAAAAATTTCTCTATTCTGATTAGCTGAGAAGTGTGTAATTGACAGATAACACAGTGCAGAAAAATCTAACAGGAATTTGCTTTGAATTCCCTCTTTTCGGCACGGAATTACCTTTCTTGGCTATGTATTGCCTTTTTCGTGTATGTTAATACTCTCGGGTTTTTCAAAGACCTCAAATAGCACTCGTACTATTATGACAGACTTTGAAAAACTCACCTGTGCGTGCTTTTTCCTTAATGAACTCGAAACCGTGCTATTACCAGGGGCGGATCCCGAATTTTGAGAAAGGTGGGGAGTAAATTTTTTTAAAAATTCGTGCCACTATATGGCGTTTTAGTGGAATGATTTTTATGCTACTGTCGTTTCCACTGTTTGCTTATCTGAATTTGTTCTTCTCACCCTTTCTTTTCTTTGCTGTTTGTGCCAGTTCTCTTTGAAAATAATCATCAATCTTCTTGGTGGTCGACATGTTTACTGCTTGTGTTTTGTAACCAAGCGGAAAGTCACATGACATCTAATCAAAAAAGTGGGGGTGGGTGTCCAATACAACCCCGCCTACATCCGCCTCTGATTACATATTCTTATGAAATGATAGACAATAAAAACTCATAAAATTTATTCCGTCAAATGTCATGAGAATACGGATTTGCCACAGATGCATCAACCATAACAAACACATTTCGTATTCTTATACACTTGTTGTCGAGTAGTCATCAGAGAAAAACAAACAAAAGCTAGCCAAAATTCGTTTTTCAAGCAAATGTAACTTTGAACAACGGAAAAGGCAGTGAATGGATGCTGAACTCCATGACGCAAATCGAAAACAATAAACTGTCTTTGACATGTGCTTAAGCATTATTGAACGAAATGACCTTGCAGATTTTGATTTTTATACCGACAGCTTCTGGGTATTTTCATTAAATTGCCTTATCGATGGAGTACTTTCTTTCAGCATCTACCTACTAGAAATACAAATATGCAACCACCCCTCGCCCACCATTCCATCGTATTCCTTGAGAGTACGGGTTGTAAAGACTATTAAAGAGCATAAAATTTAAATTTGAATGAGAGATTACCCATATTATAAGTGGAAACTCAAAGAATTATTAATTGTTGCCTGAAAGTTGTTTCAAAGCATTGAAATTACCAATTACAACTGAAAAGTTGTCGAGAGTCTTCTGTCCCCCGTTCAGTCCACTGACCTATATGTAACTGGACTGCTTGAGGACCCCAAGAAGTGTCCCCAAAGAGATGGCGTCATTTATGGGCCCTTGTGTTCGTGGTACCGATTACTGGTTAGTATTGCTGGCTCAGGCTGTGATCAACAACCAATCAAATGTTTTATTATGTTCTCCGGAATTGTCCTTTATCCGGGACGAAGTGATGTTTGGATAATCCCTTGGAAATTTCAGATGGTTTTGGAGAAGTGTACGTAACGTAAAGTTGTTCGTTCGTCGTTTGCTGTCAATGATATATAGCTACTATTGCTGCCGAATTGAAAACGGCGAAATTTATTTAAAAAAAAAACGCCAAGTTGTAATACCAGCTCACTTCTTGTTTCTCTAACTTGGAATATTTATCTTACACGTACTGTTTTTTTGTTTTTTTTCTAAAGAAGTTCATTTGTCACTACCGGAATTAATTCGAGTTATGAATTAAAAAATCATTTACTTCTTACTGATACTTTTGAGAAAATGCTTCTTAAACTCCTGAATCCATAATTAACGATATCGAATGGTGTAAAGAAAAAAAAGCACTCTGTAAGTACCAAGATGTTGAAAAAATATCTACTAGAAGGAGTCATAAATCGCCTACAGTTTTGTTAAAAGCACAGGTCAGAGGTCGCTGCCATTAGCGGAAGGACCGATAAATTTCAATGCTGACGCCATTCTTTTGGGGACACTATTTGCAAGTCAAATGTAATGAAACCAAGCTGTCCAATAAAATGTAGGTCAGTGAATGGGACATAGCAGTCCAATTATATATAGGTCATTGGTTCAGACCTTCATCCTCCGACACTGAACTGTCTTTCGATAGCCTACTCAAGAGAAGTGGGGAAGAGCACCTTTTGTTGAAAAAAAGATCAAAAAAATGACTCTGCTAATGTGAATTTAAACTTTTTGCTTTATGGAAGTTGTAAAGAAAACCGGAATGAGTTGTTAAATTTGGAATAAGATTACAACAAAAAATTAGAAAAATAGCAATACTGTCAGAAAACAAGACCACTTGCAGGGATTAAACTTCAGATATTCTAATTTGTAAACAAACACTTCAGCGCCGTAAACCACTCTACCACTGGAACACTCATCTTTAAATTCAAATATTGTTTCGTTTTTATCTGTTAGTTACCATGGTTACGTTATAATTTTATCCCTATGTATGTATGTATGGATGTATGTATACATACATACATACATACATACATACATACATACATACATACATACATACATACATACATACATACATACATACATACATGCATGCATACATACATATACAAACACACATACACATCGCGAAATTTTTTCTCCCTAGTCACTACGCTTATAAATGGACTCCACGCACGTCGAGATTTGCACCGTCGCCTGCCGGGGCTTTCCACCCTCGCACCGCGCTTCGCGCGGTGGCCGAGGGGGAAAACTTCAAGAAAGATTTTGTTTCGCTAGTCTTCAGCTCGGTAAATAAACCCTAAGCACATCGAGATTCGTACCCTCGTAACACCCTTCGCGTAGTGGGTGAGGGGATTAATTTTATCTCAGAAAATTGAAGCTATGTAACAAAAGGTTTCGTTGCTACAACGCCAAATGCATACTTTTAAAAGTTCCTTTCCATATTGTTTCCAGAACTAAACAGGCACAGACCATACATGCCAGGTTCTGAACACACAAAAAAATTTTTGTTCTAGTGACTTTTCCTCTAACAATAGAAATACAATTTTGTCGGACTTCCATTTCGATTATAGTCTATTGGCTTAATTTTAACATTTCTTTTTTTTTCCCGAAAATGAAGCAATCAACACGTTTGACCCAAAAAGAAAAATTACGAAAAAATTACTTCGTTTATGATAAAGCAAAGACACTAAATGGTACTCACTAAATTTTAAGGCGAAGGAATAAATAATTCAGAAACTCTTTCTGTACATATGTTTGCTGTCCCCTTTCTATAGGTGTTTTAGTTTTCATGTTTGTAGCAGAATAAGGCTTTAATTTTTATGTAAGATATAAAGTGTAAAATGTTACTGAAAATCTTAATTAATTGGTGAGGTATAAGTGCGTTTACTTTTTGTTTTGTCTAGAGCCAAAATGTATTTCATTCTTTCAAGTCACAAACTCAGCAATCATCCTAGAAACTGTGAAAAAGGTTGGTCACTGACATGTCAATCTCCTGTTGTGATGCACAATTATGGAATAGAAATTGATGGAATAGAAACTTTTTCCTTCTTGGCATGTGGAAATGGTTACAGAAAAAAATTGCTGCCTTCCTCTTAAAACAAGACAATGTTAAGTTTTCAATGTCGTCTTCGTCCAACTTTTACTCTGCAAAACTGGATTCTTATAACATTCATTTGGGTTGAGATATTAGCATTGATCGCAATGGCCATTATCATAAAATATATTAATTTGGACTTTTTAAACGCTTCTTGTTTTGTAGGCAGAAGATCATACTGACGCTTTGGTTTTGAGAGCTTACGAATCTTTTGGTGGCCACAACTCAGCGAAAATAACATCAACCTTCAACTTTAAAAATGTTGTGAGGTAGATGTTGGGAATAAAATATTATAAAATGTTGTCTTATCCTTTGTTTATTAGAATAGACTACGACTTACGCTCAATTTTCTGTCCTTACAGTAGAAAATTGCTTGCATCTGATATGACAGCAACTATATAATTTGTCAGAGGGAATGCAATACTGCTGCTCCTGAATGGTGGTAGCGGAACCACACTCCAAACTTTTTTTGAAGGGCAAAAAGACTCGGAAAGTTTATTTATAATGGCAACTATTATGGGAATAGCCAGAATTTTCTTGAAAAACAGTTAAATTTTTATTGGGAAAAACTTCTTTTCTCAACCAGTGGAAGGCTGGGGGGAAGATTATTGACTCCAAATTTCGCTTCGCCATCTTGGTTGCACTCCTGCATCTCATTAGATATACCACAGTACCTTTATAGGTTTCTTCTTGAAAACAAAATGAACGATAAATGTCATTGGTACCCTCTTTCGCAAAATTATATTGTTACAAGCGAAATATTATTATGTGGGAAATACTGCAGTTACATAATAAAAATTAAGGTGTACATTTTTATTTTTTAGTTTTTGTGCATATTGTCTTCAACTCAGGCATCGCCAAAACGTACTAATTAATCCATGACTTTTTTCCTGAGAGAATTGGCAGTCAAAAACTTGTTAAACAACAACATATTGCGGAATTAAGGAATATCGGTATATTGTAGGAGTGAAATGTATTTGGTATACTTCTTGATCAACATTTCAAAGTATAAGCCAATAGTCTAGTTCATATAAAACTATGTTAGTTATTAAGCTAAGTAGCCTTAGGAATGATAAAACATTATTTGCTGAAGGTTGACCCTCGCGGTACGTTGGTCATTGGTTATGTCCGCAATTACTGGTCCACTTAAATAATAGTCCCTCACTGTCCCTGTTTGAGCTGATGACTTCAATCGTATATTTGCGGTACGGAAAGCCATAGCTGTGGGAACCAGTCTAGCTAAAATCAAGCAGCGTTTTTGAGGGACTGATATTATGAAGTTGGTGTGTTATTATTAAATATATTCGAACTTAGAATGATAACGATGTACGAACATCCATGCTAAAATTCTCATGAAATGGTTGGGAACCCTGAACGGAGCCCCCTTGCCTATTCAGAAGCTTCAGACTGGTATAGATGATGGATTAAATTGATTTATAGCAAGGGTTCATGCTCGGCAGAAGGCAGATGTCTGTGTCTTTGTGAATTCTTTTGTGACATACGTAATATATAGGAATACCCGAAAGTGACAAATACAAGGACCCTTTCTGGGTCTCTGAAGCCTTTTTATCCTGGGCATTTTAGTTTAGATATTTTTAACAAGGTGTTGAAGTCAAAGTTATTAAGCAATAGTAACGAAATTTGTGAAATTAAATTCGTGTCACTTTTTCCCATAGGTGTAACCTTCTGGAGAAAATTCAAGGAGAAGAACTAAAGTGGTGCGATGGAGGTGTTAAACTTGACTTTAAACCTTTCGAAATAATTACATTAATGTTATTTCTAAGTCTCGAATAATTTTCATTTCCACGGAAATGATTTTGATAATTTACGAAATGGATTTTAGTTAGATTGAAACTGTGACACGGTTTAATAATTTCTTGAAACTAGAATTAAATGACATCACTAGTCAAGTCTCACGGTGAAATCGTGAATTTGATGACTTAGAATGTAACCTTTTCATGAAGCCTCGCTTTTTCAACTTTCTTGGTAGAAATAACTTAACCATTCTGATAAATAACCTGATCTAATGCCACACAGCGACATACATTTCACTGACAGATTAACGTCGCAAAAAGTCGGCAGCTGCACAATGTTATCGTGTGCATGGAAAAAAATAAAAACAAAAATTGATGCTTAAGTGCAATATACGCTGTTATGCGGTGCTGTGCTATGTGAAGCTTGTTTCGTGCAATGAGAGTGCTTAGGGCATTCGGACGTTTTCCATTGTCATACTCCAGTTGCTTAAGGGAGATAGTCTCAGCTAATTTGATTTAGGCAATGGTTCCAAATTTAAGAAGTAGCCAAGATATTGCATGTGTGGTATTGTCAGTCAGGTTTTTAGTTTGGAGACGTAATATGGTGACGTCACACTGATGTCGTTAAAAATTTTAAAGCTCTGTAATTTTGTCCAATTTCATGGTAAAAAATGTTGCGAAATATATATCTACGTTTGTGGTTGAGAGATGTAGTTAGAGTGAATCCTAGAAAAAAATCCCGCCCCCTTCTGCATGACCTAACTCGCAGGCAAATGACGAAATTTGAGCTTCCAGTGGCCATGATACGTTCATACTTTACATCTTGTATTTTAACCAAGATAAAGGGAACTTGAGAGGTGTTCTTTTGTTTGAAACCTACCCAAGAGGTTGAAGAGTTGGGACGGAAGATTACGTGACAGGAACTTCAGGAACTACTTGTCCACACAAAAGAATTTTTGTCGGAAACAACAACCCGTACGTTCTACTGCTGGGAATGTTGTATGCGGAATATTCAAAAGTGGAAATTTCATGGATTTCAAATTTAGATGAATGGATTATACAACAGCTTAGGTCAAACAAGAACTACGTATATGTAGCAGTTCCTCGCCCACGATTCCGTCATCTCCGATCACTTGAAAATACGACAAAGTTCATCCATTTTCAAGATTATTGAACAGTCTAAAGTTTAATTTTTCATTGACAAACCGTCATATAGTATAACTGTCAGCTGAAAGTCTACTTTTTAAGTAATATCAATTAAGAGTTACATATGTTAGGAGTTATCTACAAAATTGCTGAGAATCAACAGTGAAATCCTGCTTAATGGCATCCAGTTAATATTTGACAGTTCTTTTTTGAACGAGATATTTGTATATTTCCTTGTTAATCAGCCCGCTCAATGCGGATACCGATTAATGAGGACAACGGGCACTTTTTCCTTTCCGAATATAAGAATCTTACTGAAATTCAACCCGGTTTATAAAGACACTTTTTATTCTGTTGTAAATCTTTCAACTTTTTCTAAATTCGTAAAACTGCCGTGCAAAATTCAAGTCCCTTACGGCCTAAAATGTCAAATATGCAGCAACTCGATGCTCCATTGAAAAGGAATCGACTTTTAAAGACAAACTGCCACCATTGACAATTAATTTCTACAATTTGTTAAGCAGGCATCGTAATGTTAGTAAGTGAACACCTAGTGGAGATTGCGGACAGTCTGGGAAAGGTTTCGTCGGATGAGCAAAGTACGTGCACTTCTACAATTACATACAATTACAGACTATTTTAAATAATTTTACCACGTACAATGAAAAAAGGTTTTTGAAAGTACTTACGCATTCTTGTAAAATATAACTAAATATATGTTTAAATTGTTACAGTTGATTATTCCCTGTTGATATTGTGTCTTTATTCAATAAATCATGTGTCGGTAAAGTCTTTCTGGTAACCGTGTTAATATGAACACCGGTTAATACGGACACTTTTCCCTCTTCCTTTGGTGTAAATCTGAAATTTTTGCAAGATGGATGACAAAAAGGAATAAAAATACACATTTAGAACAAACGTGGACATAAAAATAAGGGAAAAGAAAGAGAAAATTGTGATGAGAAGGAGTCTGTCTCTCTGGTGGGGTTTCCAACTCTGAACTCGTAACGAAAAAAATCCCTTGCTAACCGAAACATTACCGTTGTTGATGGAAATATTTTTTGTACTTGAATTATGTTCATGGACCTCAGGCATGTTAAGACTAGTACCTTTCGGCACGCTTTGGCTTTCAGCACTAGTACCAACTTCATGAGGTTGGCGCAGGCATAATTGATATAACGCTTGAATTGTGGTAGCTTGGAATTTTTTCATGTACACCTGACCTGGAAATTAAGTCTATTCGTTATATGAAAGACGTGTAAAGGAGTTAAAACTCCTTAAGTAATAAAGGAGTTTTCTGTAAATTTCCTATAGTAAATGTAAACTCAATATGGTCGGGTGACGTGTAAACACCAAATATTCATTGAATATGCCTTTCAATCCATTGGCATTATAAACATAGGGCTCGTGATCACAGTGACGTAACGAAGGAAGGCAATAGGTGCAGCAGCCCCGGACGTTATGTTTTTTTTAGGGGCGGCATTTCCGGCCATCAGAGTCCTGAAAACGTTGACCCACAACTGTTTAAAATAAATATCTGGCTTGATTTGTTGCATTGGCGTAAAAGAATGTTACAAGGGTGTAATGACTACCCTTTGTTGTATAGCTGGAGTTTTGCTGGAGATTACACTAGCTGCCATTGGTTGAATTGAGGTCACGTGGCATTATCTGAATCTAAATGTATCCCGCGCGGGATACAATTATAAAGTTGTTGCTCGAGCAGGCTACAACAGCACGTGAACGCAATATAGCGTTAGCACGTGATTAAAGCGAGTCGCATGAATTCCGGCGATAAATAGCACAAAGTCCAGTAGCAGATAAATGTTTATTTCATGCAAAGATAATTTTTCCACTCTTCCCAAGACGAACTACATGATCTCGTAGAGGTTGAAGACTCACCAAATACAGAAAAGCCCACCAAAAGTATTGTTGCAACACTTTGTTTTGTACGGAGGTTTCAGCAGAAGAATCGCCAGCGAAAAACTTTGAGAAACTATTGAGGTCGTAGTTAACTCGTTTTCTTTTTTTCTTATCGCTGTCGCTATATAACAAAACACTTAATGTCTTGTCGCTCGACAAACAGTAAGTTTTGATTTCCCTTGGGACCAGATATTAAGTGTATAAAATGCTTTTTCAATGTTTTCCCCTGGACGGAATGGGGTGCGGGCAACCCGGGGAGATTTGACCATGTGCGTAAGTGTAGCTTCCTGCGACAGAAGTTTCTCCAAAATGACGCTTATTGAAACGTCCCTACGCTCAAGCATGGGACAGGAGAGATTGAATAGTTTAGCGAACAATTTTGTTTAGGTTATTGTTCTTCCTGATTTTACTTACTAGCTTTTTCTGAGCTTTTTTTGGAGGGGTTTCTGTAATATTTGGCTGGGAAATGGCCAAGGTGACGTGTTAGTCGCCAATGGCTGACGTTAGTTAGTCGAGTCAAGATAACGGTCACCATGATCTGGTATAGTGAACAAATTATTGTGTTGACGATATTAAGTCATTCTCGTGTCGTTGATAGACGAACATAAAACCAATTGATTACTATTTATTTGAAGATTGATTGCAGTTGAACAGCGAAGTTTGCATAAGTTTACGTTTGAGCACTGGTTAGGAATAAGAATTAATATACACAGTGAAGACAATATGCTATTTTTATATGGAGAATTCTTTGTGTATGCCAGCTTTTTGAGTCTTTTTTGGGAGGAGGGGGAGCATTTTCCATTCCTGCCCCTGGCAGTAATTTACCTCGTTACACCACTGCATGACCATGCCTAAGGAAATGGCCTTTGCTCAGTTAATATTAAATACGATAGCCTTAACAACTACAGTAATAGAATGGCAAAATAAAGCCTGCTTTACAAAGGTCCATGCGTTCACCTATTATACTAACTACAATCTAAAAAGATCACTTCAGACAATATTAAGAATATAATTATATACATTAAATTGACTAACATTTTAATTGAACTATATGAAATATATCGCCATACAAGGTTTAATTATTAAAAATTCATGTACGTGAATGTAAGTATTTAACAATTATTCACTAAAGGCGAAGTGAATATTGTTGAATAATCCCTGAGGCGAAGTCGAGGGGATTATTCAATAATATCCACCGAACCTGAGAAAGTAGAAAAGAAAAAGTAGTGAACTACTACCACTTTTAAAATCTCCTCGGTAACATTTACGAAGGTAGCCGCCATCTTGCTTCTGACCTTTCACTGTTATATTCACCTGTGGTTGATTATCGAGATTTATGATGTAATTTTCTGTCCAATCACCAGGCGAGGTTTTCAAATAATCACCTGAGTAATTATACTAAAAGTACTTGAGGTAATAAAAATTAAACTTTGTCGAGAATCTTAGGATTTGAATGTACGAACACGGGGCGTTTGTGTTAGAAAAATTGTTTTGAATACGTTTTTTGAAATAAGCCAGTAACCTATCCCAAACTTGGCATCGTAATAGCTGAAACAAATCTTCATGAAATGATTAGTAGGTTTGGCGAACTTTGTCATCTTATCATTGTTACGTAAATTATATCTTTTATAATTTTTGCCAGTTTAAAATGCTCCTCTTAGCTAAGTCCCAGACAGTTGAAGATATTGTATGTCAAAATGGCCTTTTGTAAAAATTTTCCCACGTTCATGTTTTAGTGTTTTCAGCCAAAAGAAATTAACATGAAATTGGAACGTATTTCATAGGAAGAACTTGGAGTTTTTTTAGCTGTTTGATTCGGTAACTTGGATTGAACTTTTTTACTGCAGTTTATCCAGACTAGGCTGCAATAATCAAACTGCAGCTGGATGATTGGGCTAGAGTGCCGTTCAGCGGACGAACAAATCTTTGGCCTTTTAGGGTTTGGGTTAGAGGAACGGTTAGGGTTAAGGTTAAGGTTAGGTATGGATTCGCTCGTGCTTACGGCAGGCGAAATCTTTCGAAGATATCGGGCAAGCAATGATGTAATGAATGATGAGAGAGCTACCTCAGCGTCAAACGTCTTCGCAATCAACGAATTTAGAAATAAACAAAGAAAATGACCTCTGTGTCAAGGACAAAACCTAAGTGATATCGCACAGGTAGGGTCACCCTACCAGTGAAGTTGTCACCCTACACTCTGTAAACAGGGGCTACCTTTTGGTTCGCCTAGAAGAGTCAAGACCTTAGAATGTTCACCTTCCTCCATGTAAACAGGTCGTTAGAAGGAATGACTGTTATAAGATGAATAACATAACAAGAATATTGAAAATATTTAATAGTAGATTGATGTATAATCAAAATTCGTTGATTAAAGCAAACTGTTCCAGTGAATTACTAATTATTAGATTTTTCTGAAAATGTCCTCACTGAATTATGAAAATTGGCAATAATAAATTACTGAATTGCAAATTGTACCAATCAGTTAACAAAATAAATGGCGATCAATTAATTCATAGCAATCCAACCTTTTGCTTTAATTATAGTCAGTGGATAGGAAAAACAAAGGTAAAAAGACAATGAAATATGACAACAAATTGTCTATTCAGATGTCAAATTGAGTTAATATATACCCTCTAATTAAACAACATGCTCTCATTTAAAATGAGCGATAGACAACTCAGGATTTGTTCTCTGTTCATACAAAATTCAGTATCATTATCAAATTGTTGATTTTAAGCGTAAATACGAGCGAAAAAAAAATTTCAAACTTTGACTTAATTGAAAATTTGCAGTGAAAGAGAAATAACCGTAGTTCAAAGTATTTTATAAAGACCATTAATAATGTCCATTACGAGTTACGCTATGGACTAACAGTTTGTAGGGTACCTCTGAAGGAGGTTGAGAGTTCCCTCCATTTACGACCTTAAACGTAGAAAAATGTCTCCAAAATCCGGAAAAACCTCATGACATTTGACATGAATTCCTGAAAATGTTCTGCTAGGGCGCCCTGTTAATGTCAATGCTGTAAGCAAATATGGGTAGGCAAATATGCATAAGCGTGAAGTAACAAACAATTCTAAGGGTTGTAGTCATGTCTCTCGACATGGTCAGTTGCGTTTTCTTTGGAAACGCAATCGTGATCCCGATAAAAAGCTACGTATACCCGAATAAAGGTCCTACTTGAGATTCAGATGTTGATCGAAATCCTGATAAGCAGCCATCGACCTCTCGAGCCAGGAACCTGCGGGTCAAAGGCAATGCATTTAATCAAAACTGATGGATATACTACATGTATCTTCGCCCGACGATCGGTTGTTCATGTTGGGTATACCGTTTCTGTTAAAGTCTGCAGGGTTTACTTTCTCTATATGTCCCGTTAGTCGATTCCAATCACGTTTGCTTTACACGTCAACCCTTTACCATTAGACAGACCGCTAAGTTTCAAGTTTTCAAGTTTGTTTTAAGCATAGAAGTACAGCTCACCACGCCTGCCTCCTCTCATCTACACCACGAATGTTTAATTTATTTTTTTGGCTGTTATTTTATTGTCTTGTGATTTTTATTTTTAACTTTTGTATTCACTGTTCCGGGGCCCAACTGAAAACCAATGCGGTGAGCAGGCCCCCAGGATAAAAGTTATTGTTATTATTATTGTTGTTGTTGTTGTTGTTGTCATTATTTACGCAATAGTCTTTCAGGGCCTTAGCTTTCATCATCCAATTGAATATTTCAATGGATGATGGCTTGAAAGCTATTAATCATTGTTAACTTTTACAAAGCAGTAGACCTGTGACCCAATTGATCTGGCTGCACAATTCCAGATATTACTATTCTCTCTGTTGTCTCGCTTTCCACGAGCACCACCTTTTGCATCTCTGTCACTGTTCTTTTCATCAGTTTTTGACCATGGCTATTAACTTCAATACTTACTTTTCTCTCCGAGACATCCCAATGCCCAGGCAAACTGCCACCAAACGTGCGATTTCGACTGTAAATCCTGGACGTTTATCAAACGCTTCAAAAGCCAGCTGTTGATATTTCCATGCTTTTTCCGCATACTTTTCTCGGATGTACTCCTCCATTGGGAAGCCATGTCATTATGACAATGATTATGATTATGTTTATTATCATCAACATTGCATCAGATTCAATCAATAAAGATGGTCATGCAGAAAACATTAAATATTTGAAAAAACAATACGCTCAACAAAAATCGTTGAAATTGTCTCATTTTTATTCAATGAAAGAATAAATTTCTTCTATTTATCCTACAAAGTGTATCACCATTTCTCAATTTTCGAAGACGTAAATTATAGTAAGGACAATTGTAAAGTCTGTTGATTTCACGGACATCTCCAACACTAAATCCGCACCGTTGACCAAATTGCTTCTCCGGATCAGTTCGAGCTGTTATGGTGTATTTGTTGTTTTTAGAGAAGGCAAGATTGCTGTAATGAAGTACTGACTATATAACAAAAGAAAAATCCAAATTAACGAAATAGATCACCAACCCCATTTATTGCATGTACCGTGAGCAAAGACAGACTACAGAAAAAGAACCGGGTAAGGTCTATTATAAAAATAAAATTTAAAATAAATCAAATAATATTAAAACAACCTGGATAGTCTTGAATAACTGAATGGATAGGAGACAAAATAACACTTAAGTTACCAAAATTAACACCACAGCAGCAATTTCTGCAACTGATTAACTGACCATGGCAAACTCTCCAAATACATTCTTCACAGAAATTGACGGTAAACTTGCATCGGTAGCAACAGCCATATCTAGTACATCATGTACCAGGGACTTCTTAGTTAAAATTAATGCAAGATTTAGTTGAACTATAGCCAATCCAGCAAGAGTTATGAAGCTCTTACATAGTATAAATACTGCTAAAGCTATACTGGTCTTGACAGAATTTCTGACCGAATTGTCAAAGCAGCGACACCTTATATATTTGAGTCTATAATTAATTTGCTCAATTATTCTCTTGAGACAAAATCATTTCCAAGTAACCGAAAAATGGCCAAAATAATCCCAATTTTTAAGTCTGTTGACTGTTGTGGTTCAAATAATTATAGAACAATTATTTCGGTTCTCTCTGGTGTCGTACGACATTTTGAATAACTTATCTACGATCAACTGGATTAATATCTTGTGAAACACAATTTAATAAATTTTCGACTGTCTAGATTTAGATCATTACACTCTGCTGTCGTGCATTGTTAGACATCACTAATGTGTGGTGTTTCAACGTTGATAAAAAGATCGTGAATACTGTTTTGTTCTTGGGTTTAAAAAAGGCCTTCGAATCGATACTTTTGATCTCAATGTTCTTTGACAAAAACTAGAATATTTTGGCCTTGATCAACAAATCTTAGATTCGTTTAACTTTTATATCACTGATCGATGGACGATTCGGTGTTCGAACGCTTTACTATAGCACAAAAAACAACCTTAAAATAATTTATGGAAACTACTTTTTCCGTTTTCGATGTTTACAGCGGAAAAATAACATGTTTTCAAAAAGTTTTGTATCACATTCGCTTCAAATTAGTAAAGCCAACCTGCCAGATAACTTTAAGCATTTGTATATCATTATAATGGTTTTGCTCACTTTCTTTTTGTTAGACAACACTTTATCAACACCATAGTCAGTCCGATTTTTTGTTTTTTCTTTTTTTCTTTTTTAAATTAGATTGATGACAGTTAGGGAAGTGAATTTAATGTTTGGTTATGTCTTTTTTATTGGCTATTATTTTTTATATCATTTAAGGTTATCGGTATTGTGTTTTTGTAAGAAACTGCCAGTTTCACCTATTCATTCGACTAACAATAGTATACTATTGTGGCTACTGCAATTATGATGACTATGACTATGACTACGACTACGACTATGCTTATAATTATGATTACGACTATGGCTATTACTATGATTGTAAGTTTTCAAGCCACATACATTATAGTTGTACTCTATGTCCAAATTTTTGTCCAGCTCCACTGGCATCTTCCTGAAATTATGTTTTAAACCTGCAAAGTAGAGTACTAAATGTATAATGAAATTTGTGAAAATTTAAAAGTACAATATAAAAAATTGAAAACTACAAATTGGATTAACAATGGAGCGAGCGACTAGTTGCAAAAAGTGCTTAAAAACATTCTAGAGCATTTGTAAATATCGAATACATCAGGAGCCTAGCCCAACATCCTGAGTCTTGACCCACATAGTATCAAGAAGACCTTTGCCAAAAACCTGGCTGTGAGTTCATTATGAGAAGAGCTGTACACAGACGTAGTAAAAAAAAAATTTCAAAAATTATACGTGCAAAGCATTCTGGGATCGAAATATTAAGAAACAGTTGCTGGCATTAACCCAATGTTGTTTTACTGAATGATCTATTTTGGTTTTTGACCTGTAGATCTTAGCGACACTTTTATTGTAATTCACAATGTTATCTGTAATTTATATTGAATAACAAGAATTTGACTGTTGAAATGATAATGAATCTAGTCTGTAGACCCATGGGTATATTGGCTTCAGAAACTCCAAAACGTTGACAGGACCTAGTCTAGAGTTTTACTCTTAGTGAATCTGTTGCGGTTTAATTTTAATCCTTTGATCAATTTGTTTAAATGGTTCAAATTTTTTGCCACACATTTATTCTCTAGGTTAATGTTGTTCCAAACACAATCTTTTTAGGGTAGACTTACATATCTGCGTTGGAAAGGTTAGAATTAGAGATAGAACATGAGCTAGGTATAGAGTTTTGGTTTAGGTTAGAATTAGGGTAGGGGTTCGGGCGAGGATTGGAATGAGGGTTCAGTAGCGATTAGAGTTAGGATAACGATTATTTTAATTATTGCGCTCAGGGTTAGGGGTAGTGTAAGACAGACTTGATTAATATTTCAACTTATTTATGTGACAATTTCAACTTTAACTGGCTATCCAGATTTTGTAAATCACAATTAATATCCAGACAACTTTAGTTTTATTTGTTGTTACGAAGATGCTTACGAAGACGTTACGAAGGTAAGTTCAGATAAATACACCCCACTCCACGGCTATTGGTCTTATCCTTGGATTGTCCTCCATTGAAACACATCTGAGCAAATTTGATTGTTGTAGTAGGTCATACATATTTTCTTGCCACAATATTTTAGGACTTTCTTATTTCCTTTTTTTTTAGGCTTTTGTTTCATTTGATTAAATTATTATGACCTAGCCTTGTCGTTTTTCCAATACTTCTAATTTTTTAAAATCTTCTTTGATTCCTGGAATGTTTCCTTTGGTTGAGTCAGTTTCTATTTTCAATAATTATTTTATATGTAGCTATTGGTAAGAATTGAAATTCTCAGAAATGACTCAGGGGATACCTTCTTTGATATTTTCCCAGTGGATTACAACACTCTCATCACGATCAGGGCGAGCCATTTCATGGAAAAATCCAAGGACATGCATTAATTCATGAATTGGGGTTCCAACTCTATAGCATCCTGATCCAATGGAGACCTTTTGCATACCGTGACGACGTCCAACATTTGAATAACACCTTAAAAATAAGAATTTAAGTTTAACTACCAGGTCGAATAAAGGTACGACTTTGTGAGGAGGGAGAGGGATCAGCATGAAGCGAATAAATTCACGGAAGTGTATGCGCCCGATACTCATTTCTATTCGTGAGGTAATACCTAACACATACGAATGTTGATTTCTGTATTTGAACCTATATTCCATGTAGAAGATCGATGATGTTATAACAATTCAGAGTTACAAGCGGTTCAAACGATCCTGAGAATACTTCTATTCTTATTACGGTGACTAAAACAACATATACAATGACGTCAGTAAAAACGTAAAACCTACAATCTTTTAGCACCATTCTGGGGTATTTTTCTGTTTAAGCGTTAGAAGCGGGCTTCAATAAATCTATTGTATGACGTTTGCTTGCCTTTAACACTGGTTCTCATATCATCGTGGCAATCATGTGACTATCTTGCGATAAAAAAAGTTTCAAGATCACTTAATTATTATACGAGTATAGTAACAGCAATCATATTGATCGTAATGATCATGGTAATCGTGAACCTTGAGTTGTGAAAGTAAACTCTAGCTTACTTTTTGGACTGTTACAGCTACGACAGAAAAGTCGCAAGTCTATCGCATGATCACTAAGATTATATGAGAAACAGGCACGATGAAAGCTACATATTTATTCTCACGGACCAGAGCATGCGTCTTGTCCGCCTTGATTTTTGAGCAGTTGTATAACCAGTAACTTATTAGTATATATTTCGACCGTAATACTTGAAAATCTTGGTAATACTTACGCGCTCCCGTTGGATATAAACCGCACATAGTCTTTCACCAGTTCGTCGTTATTCCTTTGTATAAATCTGATGCAGGTATAGTGGTGATAGTTCTTGATTGCTCTTTTGATTTGCATCTTAGAAAACCTGTCTATATTTTATTAAAAAATTACCTTGCGTTATTAACACATTTAATATGACTATTATGAATTAAATGAACTTTGTATAACAGATGTGAAATTTAAATTTCATTGTGTACTTTGCAGAAATAACGTTTTTCAACAAAGCAGCGACTTTACTAAAAAACAAATACTGAACCATCCTATTTGTAATATCGCACACTTCATGACAACGAGCAAGGCAGTCTTGCAGTGAAACAAGTCGCAAATTTTGTGCAAAGCACCCTTTAAATTTAAGTGGCTGCAATAAGGCTAATGAAATTGTCAGCAGTGAAAAACAGATGGTGTGATTGTACAGGAGGGCAACCAGTACCAAAAAATAACTGTTAAAAGTGTTTCGATCAATTAATGTGCAGAGCTAGGGTACGACTCAAGGGTCATCAAGTTTTTATAATGATGAAAAGTACCCTTTTTATACCAGCCTTTTCTTTTAAGAAACATGTCATAGACAGTTATGATGTATAACCAAACAGTATCTAGCTGAGGGAGCCCCTTTTACAGGCAAAAATACCCAAATTAAGAAAGCTCATGCCCACTCGACTTTAATTTTCCTTCAGGCCTGGCAAAATTTATTGTAAAATGCTTATAGATTTTGTTTTTCATGTCATCTCACTATAAAATACTTAAAAAGTGGCATAACGTGGACATTTCTAGTGCTTAGTTGCCTTGAGGGTTTCCCAGCAAATTTGAGGAGGCCAACATCAAGTACAGATTTTAGAAAGCATCTCTCAAGCTCTCAAATATGTTATCTTGTATACCTGCAATTACGGAAATGTCCGACTTCATAGAGCTTTATGATTAAATTACCCGACAAGTTGTGGTGGCCCAGTCAATTTTTAGGTGGACCCTGGACCGTTGCAGCTTTCAACAATTCAATAATATCTTTATTGTAATAGCTGAAACAATTCCATGAAAGTTCAAGTGCAATAGCAGTGGCGCAAATGCGATTTCTGAAAGGGGCAAAGTAAACATAATTTTGTTACATTAACTGGGAAATGCGTAGAGCAGGAACATTTTTCGATTCCAGAGCCCCCATCAACGCTCCAAAATGCCTTTTCAAGTTGAAAATTTGAAAAAAGATAAGATTCTTAAAAATGTTTAGTATTTGTTAAGGTAAAGAATTTTTTCCATCAAATCGGGATGCAATCGTCTCCATTGCCCTCATAAACTGCGTCCCTGAACATCAGTCACAGACCCTCTGACAATGTCCTTGTAGCCCAATTGTAGATCCCAACCAAAAAGCCAATCCCTGGATCGATCAAATTCAATCATATACCTGTTTTGTTTTGTTTTTTTGCTCTATATTGGTGCTCGATAGGTTATTACTTACACAAGCATTTACCTAGTCAAGATGTTATCATATTACACAACATTTTTCTTTTGCTTTATGTAAGTCAATAATTAGGGGCTTTTAATAAATATATTCCATTATGGCGGTGGGATACATTTTACGGCACACATTTACCTGAGAGTGGGGAAACCTCTAATCATCAAGAAACAACGACTGATTAGGCCAACCAGACATTACGAATTGGTTGATGTGGTGCTTTGCGTGAGACCAAGCAATAAGCTAGTTTCTTTATGTATTTGGTACTGTAGTATGACTGATCATTTGTGATTTCAAACCTTAATGAATACTAAAATACAATAAACTATAAAATTTAATGCAATGGGGTTAAATCCTGCTATTCAAAGCACTCACCAATTTCTGGATCAAATTCATAATGCACAATACCCTTTGGCCAGTAATACGACTTCAAGCTAACAGCATCTCGCTTAGCAGCTTCTCCGTTAAACACTTCACGCACGAAACCGTCCATGACTATATCTCCCTGAAATAATTCTGTAATAAAGCACAATTAGACGTTCGATTAAAACACATACTTTGTCTTGTTTACCACAATTAAACCTGCGACAGGAAATGCAATATTCGAATGATAACTTCAATCAATGATTGAAACTTTTATTTCTCTCGACCTTTGCTTCTATAACAAGAAAAACACTGACTATCAACCGATGTAAATCAAAAACTTGTTGTGCTTCCCACATATTCAGTGGATTAAATACGTAAGTTACGCAAAGCTAATAGCCTATAAATTCTGATAAGATAAAGACTACTAACAGTAATACTTTTGGCAAATGTCGATTAGTCATTGCCATTCAGTGTTTTCCACTCTATTTTTCCCATATATTCAAAATATTCATCGAAAGAAAAAGAGGTAAAACGTAATAGAAATGCATTTTTATGCTATTCTGTAACAGGAATTGTCATAGCGTATCAAAATTTCGGCAATTTGAACCTGACAGACAGGCAGATAGACGGATAGACAGACGGGTAGATGGATAGACTCACAGATCGACAGACGATTTAACAGACGCACTAACGGACGAACGGATGGATAGACGGACAGACGGTTAGACAGACAGGCGGGTAGACAGATATACATATGGATGGGCAGATGAGTGGATGGGTAGATGGATGGATGCATAGATGCAAAGATGCAAAGATGCATAGGTAGGTAGGTACTGTAGGTACTGTAGATAGGTAACTAAGTAGATAGGTTGGTAAATAAGTAGTTACATGGATACAGTGACAGAGAGAGAATCAAAGAAACGGAGAGCCAGAGAAATGGGCAAGATATATGCAGAAAGGCCGTAGAAAGGGAGAAACAAAACGATTGAGAGAGAGAGATAAGGACAGACTATGATAGATTTGGCCTTTTCATCAGTCTACAGGTTTTTGAAGACCTAATTTGTTAATTTCTAACAAACCGTTAGAAAGAATCATAGCCAGAATTCAACAACATCAGAAAATTGGAAAGCAAAGTCTCACACTTTACGATCTTTGTGGTTATTGTAGTATACTTTAATTTTTAGTAAGTGGATTTTTAGCTTTGACCGTCTTAAGAAAAAAATGTACAAAAAGAAATCCCGAAGTAAATGTGCAATGATTGGGAAAAATCTAGCACCACTTCGAAAATAGAAAAACCATTAAAAACAACTCAAGGACATCCTGAAACAATGTTTGCCAGTTGAGGATAGAGGTGTCTAGCCCTTAAATCTCATGCAATTAAGTTTTTTCTGCGCAAATGTCACTGTTTGTTGATAATAATTAGTTATTTCAATTTTTTTATTACCTCCGTCCTTTGGCAATTCATCTTGTTCGGCCGGTGATAAAGATTGTTTGCTTCCTGTAATAAAAAGGTCAATAAGGTATTAAATGATATAACTGTTTTGAATTCCTGAAAAACTGTTCATCAACGCACGATACAATTAATAATCGATAATATGCTTGTGCAGTATTTCTGAATTTAAGTAAGCCCATCGACATAGTTGATCATGACATTTTGACTGAGAAAATAAAATATTATGGTGTAAGAAGACTTTCCAACGACAGGTTTTTTCCATGTCTTTCAAACAAGATGAATTGAATGCTGTCAAATTTTGTGATGTTTTAACCCCTTTTTGGTAATTGTATTTGGGTATAAATACCACGAACACCTGTTACCATCTTTGACACACTTTTTTCCCACACCAGTAACTGATGTACTTAAATATGATACTAGATTTTCAAAGAGTCGCTTTCTTTTCCAGAATTCCGAGGTGTTAAAATATGGAACGAATCTCTAAGAATACTTGGTTCCATTTACACGATACGATTGTCATAATATTTCGTTTTAATGTATCCGATTAACTTACTAGAGTTTACCGAACAAGTTACATTAGTGAGCTAATCAAAATCAGGAATTATGCCTTGAGAAACATTGTACACCCCAAGACAAACAATCGTATAAGTCAATCGTTTCATTTTGTAAATGAGCCCTTATGTCTTCTTACATCCAAACAATTTAAGAAGAAAGAACTAAGACAAAGAAAGATTGCCGTTTCCTGTTTCTAGATCAAGGGGATAGCGGACACAGTGGAACTTTCGGCAAATCTCTGGTAAATTTGTGTTATAGGAGCAAACTCATTTGTATTCAAATCTGCTCTTGCTTATAACTTTGTGTAACGTATCTATGTCATTTGAAAATTTTATTATCAGCAATTGTAAATTAACGCCGACCAGTTTTTCCAGCTTTTATGCATGGTTATTTTATGCAGCCAGTACATCCACCCTTTTTCAGTTGTTTTTACACCAAAATTTATGTGATACATATTCAAATGCAACTTTAGTGTATGAAAGTTTCTTTTTTTTAACATTATTCTTGCAGTTAAAATGAAATTGAACAACGTATAGCTCCTCTCATTCCCATCATTACTTAGTATGTGACATTCTCAACTTAACATTGCTTTGCTCTAGCGTATGGGGCCCACCAACTTTTAAATTCCTGAACCTACCCCAACCATATGGTAAAGGAATCAAGCGAAAGCTTGTATTTCTGACTGACTACAACAATATGCAAATATTTCTTTGTTTATGCTTTATAATACGCAGTGGCGTAGCCAGAGAATCTGTGATGCCCGGGCCTGGGAAACATTCTAATTAGGGGGATCCGGGGGCATGCTCCCCCGGAAAATGTTTGAATTCTTGCGTCTCTGAAAGGCTATTTCTTGCATTATGAGGGGGCTATTCCCGCTTTCTAGGCTGCGGCACCGAGCTGGATTCGAAGGCTTCAATCGTACAAATCCTCCAAATTACTTTTAAAACCACGAGATATCTCATTGGTGAGAACAAATTGCGCAAATTTTTAGCGTGAGAGAAAAAGCTGCGCAAAGAAATTCCATTCGTGGACCAGACTTAAAGGGCTGATATCAAATTATTCAAAATTTGTCGTGTATTTTTCAGTTGAATATGCCAAATACGTTTTGGGAAACGCCCATGTTCGTAGCTGACGCCCTGGCCTGGGCCCGGGTAGGCCCGTGTCTGGCTACGCCACTGATAGTACGCCCCATAAGAGGCATATTGAATTACCATCAGCCGATGAGTCTACATCCAGCCATCTTTTCGCGTCTACTTCACTCTTGTTTTCATCGTTGCTGGTTTCAGAGTTCTCAGTTTTTTCCAAAGCAGAATTTCGTAAGTTGGTTTTTTGAAGCTTTTCCTCTTCTAATTCTCGTCGAGATAAGTATTCGTGGTCATCGTGTTCCCAGTTATCCTGCACTTCATTATTGAACAATTCAAGCTCTCTCTTGTAGCTCCTTCCATTTTCGTTATCTAAATCAACAAATTGAGGGAAAATTTTGATTTTCTAATAAGCTTTTTACACAATCGATCTAGTACTGTGTCAATGTTGAGCTGAATCTAGCCAGGTCTTAATACATTCAAAATTTTAATTTCCTAAAATGCCTGTTCAACCATACATACAAAATTCCAGCTCAGAGATGTTCAGATTAATATTTCATTATTATTTAATTGACAATCCCTTCGAATTTTGAACCCCTGGTAGCCAGTTGAAAGTGTAAACAAATGGGAGAGAATTTGAATGACCAGTTACTATCTTCACGAATAAAGGGGAATCGAGGAAGAATAATTCATACAGCAGATCCCAAGCCATCTCTTCGGCAACTTTTGACATGTTTGGTAGTTAAAGTTAACCTTAAATAATTTTATGGGGTATCTGTGAGAATTAAGTTGACTCTTGATGTTTATTGGAGTTTCGTGAACCAATTTTTCCCAAAAAGCTTTCAATTAAAGTGTTACTGACTCTAAATATTTGTTAGGCACGATAAAAATTACATATATTACATTGACTATTAAGCTGACTTATTTAATTTTAATCTTTTTAATTAAATTTATATTCATGGCAGAACAGCATTTATCTGCAAAAGTTCTTAACCTAGGTTACCCTTTACAAGAGGATTCTTAATTGGTTGACAACGTTTGCCCTGGAGGAACCTCTTGCTTTATTTCTATTTCGTAATCATTGCTGACGCTGCAATGTATCGTGGTTCTAGCGAATCTTAAGTTGCTTTTCCTTGTCATAACATTGCGTGGGCAAGAGAGGGCGAGTAATTGTAGGGTAAATAAATCTTGTACGCAGAGACTTCAATAGCATCTTTCTGAAATATTTAAAAACTAACAAGGTTTCCTATCGGTAAATTCTACTCGTTTGCGACATTCTACATCTGCCAAATCTTTTCATCGTAAAATACGTTGATTACTGTAAGCGTCAATGACCTATTGCATGAAAATCAGCTGCTAGCGGTTCGTTCAAGACTTCAGCTCTTTGGTAACAAACAACAGAAGGTCGTCCAGGCCAATAGAAAGCTCATCCATGTGTTAGAAAATATATTTAGCTCGAATGTATTACAGGGCCGATAACCATGGCTCAAAATTCTCTTACGATACAGTTTGCTTACATTTAGAAAGGATGCCTAGATTATGGGCGAGAATTAACAGTACAAGCAAAAGCCTGTTACTTCTGAACTTAAATATTTAAAGCAATGGACTTTATTCTGTTCTTTGTTTGTTTTATATACTCCATTTTATTTCTGGAGGCACATCAATGACATCATGATTCATTCAACGAGGTGCTTACGGAAGTTGACTAGCTAGTATGAGCGCACTTTCGAGGAATCTTTGGATCATCGTTTGTGTAGGCACGTTAATAGTTTCAAGTTTGGAAGTTGGCCACCACTGAGTTTCTTTTCGTGATGTGGATTTAAATTGAGACTTTTTTTTAACAGCGCAATGGAAGTTTTGTTGTAAATGGATGGCTGAACGATAATACTTATTTGCCAATTGATACAAACCTTCTTTACAGAATTTTGGAAATTAGACTGGTTCTTAGTTCATGGATAGTCTTTTAATCACAGTGGAAGCTCTATCTATTCTTAAATAACATTTTACTTGGGTAGAGATTTTTTCTGATACAGCTTCATTTCTGTGGAAACGTTATTCTAATAAATTTCAACTTGATTCAGCTTCTCAATGTATATTTCATTTCTCAAGAAATTTTACTCGAGGAAACTTATCAACCTAACCAGAACGATGACGATGTATTCCTGATAACAGAGAACTCTTGCCATGCAGATTTTAACCCCAACTCTCGACTTCAAATTTGGTTTTGTCTTGACGACCCTATATTTAACCGCACATGATTAATAAAAAAATACTTTGTAATGCTGAAACATACTTTTAAGTAAGATTAAACAATGTCCAGATACCACCGTATAATTCATACCACATTAATAATACATAAAAGTCACTCCATTTCTCTGTCATCAGAAACAAAAACCATTACATCAAGAAATCAAACTCTTTCGTCGTAGTACCTTTAACTGATCTTTATTATTACTAAACTGTTTTTCGCAAAAGCTAGAGCGACAAAACAATCAGGATACAACCCTTGTTGGATATCTTCACCAAGTTTCTTCTCACAAACGATAGCCGTATTTGTCACTATTATGGCACTTTGTATGGGAGAAGATAAGCTACGGCTGAAATAAGCCGTTAACATACATATAAATAGCCCCATAATATAACCGTTCTCGACCAAAATAGGCCGCGGCTAATTTGTTTCGAGATTTTACCCCTAAACGCACTGTTTCAACTTATTTCTAAATCATCTGTCGCACTTACTCAAAAACGACAGTATATTTAATCGCACTTGATTAATTAAAAGAGCTTTGTAATGCTGAAGCATGCTTTAGTCAGAGCAAACAGTGCCTGGTAACCACTGCATCATTTATTTAACATGAATAATATAAGGGTTACTCCACGTCTACGTCATCAGAAACAAAACCTTTTGGGCAAGAAATCAATAATCATTTATCTTGATACCTTTAACCGATTTATAAGATTAAAAAACTAAAACTAAAACTAAAAAACTAAAGTAACAAAATTAAAATAAACAAGATAAAAACCTTGGCTCATTTTCGAAATGTAAGACTAATGAAATAGCTCAAATCTCTATCAAATTCCTTTTGCATAAATAATAGCGATATTTTTGTTTTTATTAGGGCCGTTTATACGGGAGAAAATAAGCCACGGCTAAAACAAGCCATTTTCAACTAAGATAGACCATGGCTTTTAAAGCCAAGAAAATATTCGTTTAATACTTGAGTTTGCGAAAATACTGACCTAATATTTATGCAAGGCATGTGTTTGCAGTTTGTTTAGTTGCACATGACAAGGCCTTGCTATCTTTACATTCATAACTCTAACGCGTCATGCAAATTCGACCTCTCAGTTTTCAAAATTTTGTAATGTTTCAATGGCATATACAGAAAACACAAACTAGTTAATAAGCAGCTATCATAGGGTCAATGAATTGGATCTTGGAAAAATTCTGGTTCCACTATTTTTACACGATTTTCAATGATCACTTGCTGAATTACTAATACTTCGATATTTACAAAGAATTGAGAATTTCAGGCTTCACAACAACCGAAGGAATTGTCCATATACTAAAATGACGCATCTTGTATTGAACAGACATGCATACTATGGGTCTGCTGTGATAAACTACAATGCCCTTCATAATGATTTTACCATCGTAACTCGAGTCTAGTCAGGTCCTTCAGTCACCTTTAAGTATTTCTAAAATGAAGTCTACTCTTCTTTAACATTTGAACAGAAGATTAGACCTACTCATAAATGAATGCCGGTTTTCCAGAATTGATAGAATTGTAACGTAGCGTACCTACATATCATCCGTGGAACTATAGCTCGTCTATATTTACAAAGATATACAAAACAGTAGTAAAAGGGTCATATAAGTAGGAGTACATAGAGGGGAGTCTCCCATTACATACTGTCAAATATTTAAATTTCAATGCCTTGCCTGTACTTCAAACTCATCAAAATTGACAAAGCCGACAGCAATAACGTGCTTTCTTTCTGAACTGTGACCGACGTAACATTTTCTGGAGCTTTTGCTTTTAAGGTTAATTTCAGTTATCAAACTCTGTCTAAGCCACAGGCTGGATTTGAACCCATACATCCAGCATACCTTAATTGTTATTATGCGATCGATTGTTTATACACGAGAGTAAAAGAGCGTTATTTAAGCTTTTTCCTCAGTATGGCCTCCTTCACTTGCTTTACAAGCACTTTCCTGACATCTATACGCGACGACATTTGACGCGTAATTTTACTGAAATAAATGCATCCATGATAGTAAGAAAATAATTCCATCTCAAAAGCAGTCAGTGTGTGTCCATTCTCGCTTGTTTCAAGTTCGTTCTAAGTTTCAAAGATCTGCTCTGTGCCTTGAATGTTGTTAATGTTTTCTTTTCAAACAGTTGGTCATGTCTGTGTCAAATTTTAATGAGTCACTTTAAAGTAAGTCGTAGTCGTTCTAATCGGATTGCTCACATCGCAGACACGATGAAAATACATCAAAGAAAGATTGTAAATTTTAGGATGATACCAAATCGACTTCTTACATGTAATACAAAAAAAAGTAAAAGTTAAAGATTTTGTGAATGCTGATCGTCATAAAATATCGGACGTTTTATTAAAAGACAGACGAGCATTCAGGTGACCTTCTGTATTATCATTGTAGCACGGAAGTCGGTACGAAACTTTGTTCACGAACAACAGTAAAGTCTGTTTTTCTTCATGTATGGCTAAAACATTTTTAAACATTAAAAATCCCAAAAAAGTTAAGGCAACGTCATCATTATAAGTAAGATGAGTTGGTGAAATTAAATTTGCATATGATGTTAATTCAGAAACGACCTTAAAGCGTTCGTAGGATATTTGAAGCTGTTGAGTAAGCCTGGTTACTTAAAGATTACTTATCAAATAACAAAGATATGTTGTTGTTATTCCTTTCTAAAGTTAAAGGACAAAGTTCTGTAAAGGACATGCAGGAAGCGAAAGATTGCTTTAACGTGAAGTATGATAAGGAATAAGTATAAATAAGGTAATGGAATCTTTTGGAACAGAGGGAACATTCTGAGCAGTGTCTAGAGGAGTAACAAGAACATATTGCTGTCGTCGGAAAAACTAAATCATAGGGTCTAGCTTAGTCGAAGTATTGAGACATCCGTAAACGTCATTATGCTCGGTGTGGACCTACCTTCTTGATTAATCGGAACAGCTTGACTGTATCGCAGGAATGATCCGCTGATACCCAAAATCAATAACCCAAGTTTCCACGACACCATTTTGAAAGTATATCAACAGTATTTCTTTTACTCCATTCCTTCTGATATAAGCTTAGGATCGACGAAACTACAATGCATCTTGAATGATATTGTCCAAAAATACGTTCTACTTCAAAGCCTTAATTTTATTCATTTATGCAAAATATGTCAACAGTCAAACTTAAAAGTTTCTTTGTTTATTAAAGGCGTTTTGTTAAATAATGACAAAAGCTGTTTTGACGATGCACAGCTGTTTGTAATGGAGTGGACTGGATGGTGTTAATATGCTTGAATGAATACAATTTTATATTCGAGATATCATATGGTAGTTTTAGTTAGAATATAATTCTAAGGAAACCAGATACAGACTTAACAACTTCTTCATGGCAACGACTCAGCGACGGAAGTGCGTGGGATTCGAGGGCTCCAGCAAAAGACATACGTAAACTGTTAGACACAGCAGAGAAAAAAAAACGTCAACATGAAACTCAGTAAAAGATGTTTTCTGAAATGCGAGGAATTTAGAAACTTTACGTAATTATACTTTAGTACTTCAGGATTGGACGAGCCAATAATTGTATATGCCATCTGTTCTTCCGCTTTTCAGATTTTCAATGGGTGTTTACGATACTTAAAAGCAGAGGTGGAAGATGACTCCTGGTTTATTATTAATATAGTTTTCCAAAGTTCCACCCCTTCAGCTGTACACGTTTTTCACACTAAAGGGAAGTTACGGATTTCATGATCACTGAATTTATTTCCAAACTGATTGGATTCAATGTAATACATTTTACTGACGACAAATCCGACAAATCCGGCAGATACTAGTATTCGGTGAGAGAATGATTGCCTTTTTTCTCGTTTAGAAGTATCTCTCAAATTACCACGAAAGCCTAACTAGACCTTTCAAACGCTTTAAACTACGTTTACAAGATTATTCTAATTTCACTTTACATCATAAAAACTTGCCGTTCGTGAGCTGATAATAATTAAGTTATTTGGACCACATAATCTCTCTCGACCTTTATTTCATAATCTTTTACCGGGAACGTTTTCAAAAGTATTCCCTTGACGAGGAGAATCGTCTGGCCACCCTGGCATTAGCCAAGTAAAATTAATTAGTTGCTGAACGGCAAATGTGACCAGTTAAAGGATTAAATAAAACCAGATAAGATCAAACATGAGTCAAAAATCAGCCAATGAACACTACTGAACACGGGTTAACTCTTTCAACGTGGCAGCTCTCCTTTTGACGAGAAAAATCGTCTGGCGTTAGCCAGGGTAAAATAATGAAGTCTTATGCCACCAGGAAAGAGTGAAAACAATGAAAGAACGCGAGTTTGATAATGACTGACCAGAGTGTACACGCGTAAGAAATGCCAAGCACGAGAGAACGCTAGTCAAAAAATATCCAACAGATGTGAACAAATGTAAGCGTGTGCTACTCCAGCTTATGACTGTGTATCTATGTATTCAAGCGAAAATGGCAAATACAATGATAAATTTCACCCTGCCTAGAAAGTGGGGCGGAAAGTGCCCGCGCCGAATTGAAGTGCTCATATCTCAATAACCATAACAGTTCTTTAATTATCTTAACACCTACTAACTTTGAATTTCTACAGAGCATTTTCTTAAAACTTTTCTTACCTTCCAAAAATTACAAAACTTCAATTACATGCTACTATTTTTACAAATATATCGTTATGAGGCAATTATTAACAATTCTTAGCAATAGCTCATAAGTTAAGAATACCGGTGAATTGTGAGTTAATCCTGGATGGCAGCAGCCATGAAATGCTGAATATTTCTAGTTATTGAGAAGTCTTAATTGTTGCTGTAGTGCCTAATGGACATGCATAAAGAAAAATAAGAGTCGTTATTGAGACAATCATCTTCAGGGTATTATGAAATGATAACTTCACAATTAACTCATTTATTGAGACAACTTAAGAATGTTTTGAAATTTTTGCTTCATGAAAATAGATTGTTAAAATTGATAATTCAATTACAGTTTTTCATTTCTCGGTGGAGAGAAACCAATTTATTGACGTGATAATTTCTCTCTGTAAAAAGAAAAGCAAGAAATTATCCCAAAAAACAACTTTTGAAGTTCTTAAAATTTGAGGTTTTTGCAACTGATGACATCATTATTACGTCAAAATTTGTTGCTATGACAACAAAATTATAACCTATACTTGGATTTAGTAGACTATCATACTTAAAAAATTTCATTACTATCAGAAAATAAATCTGCCCCCCCCCCCTAACCCCTGACGACCCCAAAACATCCAGTCTTAAGTAGGGTTAAACAGAAAATAAAATTAAGCCTCCAGCATGTACTCTGTTTTGGATATTTTTGTCTTCTAGTGGCAGACCCAGAATTAGTGGAAAGAGGGAGGGGGTAAACTAAGAGTCTACAATAGTATGAAAGATGAACGACGAATGTGTGAAATTGACGCTTTTGACATCTTCAACGGCATCGGGAATGTAGCATTTGTACCTTTTTACTGTAGAAGCATCTACACGGGATATCAGCCATACGAAAGAACGCTTTATAAACTGGAAAACAAATTTCATCACAAATACTAGCTCTACGCATGTATTTTCGTGAAATGAGTTTTAAAGAACTATGGCATTTTTAACAGCTCAAAACGGGGAGCTAGCACCCCTTAGGCTCCCCTGGGTCCGCTAAAGTCTTCTTAATATAAAATAAAACATTCTGAAAAATAGAGACAGCTTGGAAAACTCAAGATATGAGTCAAAACGAGACGAGTATATGAGACTGTAATATTTCGACTTTATCACAAAGACATCATTAAACAGAATGATTTACAAAACAAGCCAAGGTCTATATATACGGTGTGATGTGGCCAACGGAAGTTAAGAACCCTTTACCTGAGATATTAACACGACATAATGCATTGCTAATTAATTATCTCAAAAAGAAGCTATTATTTACCAGGCAAAAGTCATTAACAACTGACCCGACAATACTGATGTGCAAGATGACGTACGTAAGATGACTAACTAAGACAGGTAAATATCAGATGCCATGAGGACAACAAACTGATAGAATAATTGTCAGCCATTAAGTTGACAAACGAAAGAAACAAAAAGAAAAGGAAAAAAAAGAGTCAGAGAGAGAAAAATGTATAAAGTAGGAGATCGGAATTATATATAAAAGTGCGAGGCCGCCTAACTGAAAAATGTGAGTTCTTTTGAAGCTTTCAGTCCAGAGTTGATTTTAGGCTTATTAAATTTAATGTAAAGAGCTTCAATTAACAAGAGTTTATTGGTGTTAGTAGATTTATTCGAGTAAAGAATTTTATAGTTATCAAAGATTAAATTTTTGATAGAGTTAGATGAGTTCGAGTATTGTCGGGTCAGTTGTTGTTAATGACTATTGCCTTGTAAATAATAGCTTCCTTTTGAGATAATTAATTAGCAATGCGTTCTGTCTTGTTAATATCTCAGGTACAGGATTTCTAACTTCCGTTGGCCACATCACACCATATGTATAGACCTTGGCTTGTTTTGTACATCATTCTGTTTGATGATGACTTTGTAATAAAGTCGAAATATTACAGTCTCATATACTTGTCTTGTTTTGACTCATATCTTGAGTTTTCCAAGATGTCTCTATTTTTCGGAATATGTTTTATTTTGTACCTTTGGAAATTGCCGACTGGTAGTGGTTTTTAGTGCAAAGTTTCTTTAGAAAATTTGCACTATTGTCATGAGGCTGAAAATTTACATCAGCTAGGGAAGATAAACAAATGTTAACATTCCGGGGGGTGCAATTTGTAGACTGTATTTCGAAAATAAGTCATATTTTTCAATATTTTGGCGTATTTTGCTTCTTGAAGACGTAATAAACATTACATCCTTGTTGAATAAGCGATTTACACCATAATCCATCAAATATCTATCATATCAAAGTCTTAGCATCGCCTTGTCTTTCTTCTTTTTTACACATTCCTGACATTCTTTTCAGTGTCCCTCCCCTGAATTTGCTCGCGTGTGCCTTATCACGAGAACCGCGTTGGCATTGGGCCATCTGCGGCTCTTGTGCGAGATTTGCAATTGATGTAAACATGGAAATGGGTAAAATCGTCTTGGTACAGAGGGCGACTGATATATACCTGCCTATGTTCAAAATGACCAAGAATTTGTGGCCAATGGATAGCATAATTAAACATGGTATGCCGCATACGAGTAAACTACATTCTCATAAAGTATTTTCTCAGTGTTCGTCGAAATCAGTTCATTTTCAGTTTATTGGACTTCTCGACATTTATACCTTTATATCACAAGTAATGAGTGGCGCGGCGTCTGAAACGGGCTTAATGTTCTTTCTAAACCAGAGTTTATAATAATTGCATATTTTGTAATGAAGTTTTGTACTTTGTAAACGATTCACGAACTTCGCTTTCGAAGTCATGACTCCAACTTCGACATCTGAAATCAAGTTTACTTATAAATACGTTTGCAATGAACGGCGTCCGAATAAATCGTTTTCATTCCTATTTTTTCCGGTATTCAAATATTTGAAAATTATTCATTTTTCTTGGTAAAAATACGCGGTTACGTGTTTGTACGGCCGGTTACATACTAGCAACTGATCAGAAATTAAACATATCATGATCACCTCCAAGCAAGTTGTACCATACATCATTTTCATTTACATTAGAGTCTAATTATCTCCGAGAAACTTTGCACTTTCCTTGGGATCTCTGAGTTGGTCTTCTCAATATCATTTGCATATTTCACATCATGGCTTCTCTCTGTCCACGGAAACATCAGTATAACACAGTAATTATACCTACAGATGTTCTGAGCTTATTGATATGTTTCTAGAAAGATTTAGGGCTGAGGTTGAAGAGTGAAATTAAAAACAGGATAAGCAATTAGATTAACGCAGAAGTAATTACAATATTTTGGTCAGGTAAGATTGTTTTAAAATATTCAGGTTGACTTGGAGATTTGCTTTCTGTTCTGTAATTGAATTGAATTGCGAGGTCCTGTATCAGGGAGAACAAAAGGGAGATGGGTTGATGTCATCAAGGACCATATTTAAGAAAAGCAGGATGTCCAGTGGTATACAAGGTTGAAACAGAGTGTTCTTGTGACACATATTGGACTCCAAATCTCTGTTGTCCATGCGTAATTAGATTTGGATAGGTTGTCAAATACCTGCATTGCCAAGATATTCTACCTTAAGTTCTAAAACATTGATTTGCTGACAGATTTTCTTACCGATCTGAGGTTACCCAGTAAAGATGTTATGGTTTCCCTGTCCTGCGATGTAGCCAATTAGTGATATCAAATGAAGGACTTCTGGGGCACTGACCATTGGTATCAGTACGTTTTTGGGATAACTAGCACTCCAGATTCCTGATTGCCTCTGCTGTGAATTAACGCTTTGCCTAGCACTGAATTGGTGAACGAACGATTATGCAAAGTGGGTCGATCCAACTCCGTTCTAGGAGGCATGATTCAAGCAGTTAAGGAGGGATAAGTAAACGTATCATGGTAACTGAATTCACCATGGCCTCCAGACAGATTATTTGCTGTGATGGTTCCTTAGAGCACGGTCTACACATTTTATGAGAAAGCTCGATGTCTCTAGTTGGTCTGCTCCTTTCATGAAGATCAGACGGACTGATGAATTCTGGGATCCAGGGTAATGTAAAATGTCTTCCAGGCAAATTATTGGATTTTGAGATTCCACATTCTTGCTATAAATGGGGTTATTGGTCGTCTTAACGATGGGTCGTGGGGGGCTAATGATGAACCAACAGCAAGGCAATGTAATTTAGATGTCTTCAATTTGAAAATCAGCTGGAGAAACTGACAATGGTTTAGATGGCATCATGCAGGAATGGAATCCGTTCCCTATGGGTTGAGCCACATCACAACGTTTTTCAGTAGTAAGGAGTGAATAAAGTGTACATTTAATAACAATAAATTGTATATTATATCCTAAAACCACCTGAAGGACCCAATCTTCCTGGAATACTGCTTCCTGATTGCTTTGAAAAGAGCTGAACGACCACCTCAACTTTTTGTACAAGAAATAAGGTGGCGTGTTAGAAAAGAGGGTGGTCGAAATAACTCAGTTCCTTGGGATTTTCTTTGGTTGAGATAGTGTCAGGTTAGTTGTGTTTTTCCTGTCCATCCTGTGCTTGGGGTGAGATGCCAGCTTGACAGTATACACTATTATTAAGTGTAACGTATATAAGAAGTATTTAGAAGCCTTGGTTTACACCCGGAATTATAAAACATTGTTGCGACAGTGATCGCCTCGAAAAGAAAGTGGTTAGAGCCAACTTTAGTGATTTTCACGCCGCACATATAACAGGGCGAAAAATGTTAAGTCTCGACATTATCATGATTGCATTAATAATAACAAATAATAATTATTATAATTATTATTATTATTATTATTATTATTATTATAGTAAAGCAACCTGTTACGTTAACTATAAGCAAGCCATTTCTTCACCCATAGGAACTTCATGGTGAAGGTTCAGGCTAACAAAATTTGATAGCTCGCTATTTAGACTTTTTAGCAATAATAACTGAGTCACTCTGCTTGTATTATTCCCGACATTGCCCTTCTAAGAATCATTTCGATTCCAATTAAAATTGTCTTTAGCATTTCGTTGCATGTGTTTTTCATCGTATTCTCATCTTGTATAATCTTTTTCACTTGTTCCTGGACTTGCTTCATTCCTCCTCCAAGGGATCCAATGACAATTGGTTGGATTTCCACTCTTCAACCTTGTCTTCTTTCTTGAAGCTCAAATACTAGTTGTTGATAATTATTATTATTAATATTATTACAACTAGCACACCACCCAACTAAGGACAGTGGAAGGGGTCTCAGCCTACTACGGGCTCCCAGCATCCCGCCAGGTAAGGCCGCAACAGACATTGCACATTTCAGGAAACTTGTGAGGAAAGGAAATTTTACCATTAATATGGATTTAAAGAAACACCCACCGGCCAGCCCTTACCCACCCAACTTATCCAGTCAGGAAGGAGTGAGGGATGTACAGCCCTTTAAAGTCCCTGAAAGTACTCCCCAATGCGTATATCCAGTTTGACCTTAACGGTGCACTCTTGCACTTCCAACCAGCTAAGGTCAGTTTAGGCCTGCCACTGCAAGGATTAAGTCTGAATATTGTTTTATTCTTAGACTAGTGCAAATCTGTTTCAGCATTTAAGGCTGGTTCATCCTCAACCAACTAAGGTCAGGGGCATCAGCCTACTGTACAGATTTTCTTCTAGTCCTTGGGCTGACAGGGCAGGTTTGCCAACACCTTAAGGTAGTGTACTTGCAGCTGCCAGCCTATTAAGGCAAGCTGAGGCTTTCGGCTACCTGTCTACCCAGCTGGCAAGGCAGGGACGCCACTCCCTAGGTCATCTCATCAAAGCCTGCTCGTTTTATGGAGGCCACTGGCTCCGAATGAATGTCCTGACTACCTACTTCAGGTTTTATGTCAGAGTTCCCTTCTCCTAGATAAGTTGCCATCCAAGGCTAAAGAGTCTTATCTACTCTTGGCTAAGGGGTTGCTGGCACTTGCCAAAGGTACCACCCCGGACTCTTGTGGGCGGGAGCGTCCACATTCCCGTAGTAGGCTGAAGCTGTGCTTGTCCTACTCCAGTGCCCTTATTATTATTATTATCATTATTATTATTATAGTAATGGGCACAGGAGTAGGACAAGCTCTGCTTCAGCCTACCACAAGAATGTGGATGCTCCCACCCACCAGAGTCCGAGGTGGAACTATTGGCAAGTGCAGCAACCCCTTAGCAAAGGGGTAGATATGACTCTTTAACCTTGGATAGCAACTTATTTGAGAGAGCGAAGCTCCAAGATAAAACCAGAAGTATGTAGGTAGGACATTGATTCGGAGTATGTGTCCAGTGGCGGCTTGGCCGACAGGGAAATGTCCCAGTAGGCCCAAAGAGTTTGTAGCTTGCGGGCCCCAATGCTTTGTAGGTAGAAGGCCCTTATGTAAAGCGTTATGATAGGTGCAAAAGCAACATAAAAAGCAACATGACGTTTTGTGTAGAGTTATGAAATTTAAAACTCCTGTAGGCCCTGCAGGGGGACACTTTTAATCATTTATATTTTATTATCGATGCATGTCATAATAGACCTATTTTATAATGCCAGCTGTTTCTTCTAAGTTTTCATTTCAATGAATATGAGGTTTTCACATTTCCAATTCACTTTGTATTTTTATGGGCAGCAATATTCTCACTCCCACCTTACACACCTGCTAAAAGTGGGCCCTTACTATATCATTTCCCTGCCTCTATTTGGGAGCCACGCGCCACTGCAAGTGACCTCCATAAACCAAGCATGCTTTGATGAGATGACTTAAGGTGTGGTGTCCCTGCTTTGCCATCAGGGTAGACAGGTAGCAGAAAGCCTCAGTTTGCCTTAATTGGCAGGCAGCTGCAAGTACACTACCCTCAGGTGTTGGCAAACCTCTCTTATTAGCCTAAGGACTAGAAGACAATCAGTTCAGCAGGGAGGTGACCCTGAATTTAGTTGGTTGAGGATGAACCAGACTTTAAGCTTTAACTTGAAAATGAGCTCACTTTAAATGTCAAAATAATGTGAGTAAATGATCATTGCACCAAGGTGACAATTATCAGATATAGATAATGACCCAAATATTTTCAGAAAATTTCTCGGGAATATTGGGGTAATCATCTTTGGAAACCACATATTCAAGTTATTTGCGACAGGAAAATCTCTAAAACTGTTGGCTTGATAAACTGAACAAACATTTGTTTCTAAAGAATCTTTAGTAACCTTAGACAAGACAGTCATCGGATCAAGGGCAGTTTAGCGGATGTTCTTGAATTAATTAGGTAATCGTGGGCTCAACTCACCCATCCTTAGCCCTATACCCAAAACCTAACCCTGACAATACATCGCATTATATTTTGCGCGCATTTGCACAGAAACATGATCCGTCTGGGAGGGTTACCCTATTTGATGCGTTTACATGACTTAAGTAAACAAAAAGACAGCCCTTGTGCTAGGGTTACCTTAGCAAGCTTGTAGGGTAACCCTACCCTCAGGGTGACACTAGCAGGCATGTAAACAAAACGCAGGAAGACAATTGATTGGAGTGACCCTTCTAGAAAGGTCACCCTAACTCCATGTAAACAGGCCCGTACGTACTATGTTTCTATGTAATAGATACGATATCAGCGGCCGATCTGTATAGGATTTACTAAGTGAGCCGAAGGCAAACCCTAGTAAATCCTATACAGATTGGACGCGAATAATGTATCTTTCTTAATATACGAATACATTTAAATGACCATATTTACCTGTTATTTTAAAGTTTCAGAAAATTTTAACGTAGAAAATCGAAGGGAAAAGTTTATATTTCTAATTAGTATTCAGTATCTGATTTACAGCATACTAATTGGGAGCCAAAATCTTTTGTATTTTCTCCGTATATATTTTCTCGATGAATTATTATCTATATATTAATCGTTAATTGACAAACGAAGAACCACATCAGTGGCGGATTTAGGGTACGTCAAATACGTCAGCCGACTGAGGTGACTATCTAATTATTCTAAGATATCAGATTGACTTTGCGTCGCATATTTGCCGCTGTGATGTTGTCAGATAGCTTTGTTTTCATCGCCGAATCCTAATTCCTAACGTAGTATTTATATCTAGTGCGTTTGTTGTCTTTGGTAACATTGGCGAGCATCAGAATCACGTTCTAACTGGTTACTCGGTCTAGCAGTTTGCCGAATCTTTCGATTATATTCGTCTTTGCAATTGGATGGTTTGTTGAAACTTCATTTATCGTTAGCCGTGATTGGTTTGACCAATTTCATTGCCTCTTGCCGAATCGTCATTTTGTTTCACTTGCTGTGATTGGCTCAACATTTTAAGACGCTTCTTAACAGCATCAGCTATTGGCTAAGTGGTATAAACTTTGAAGTTTTATGCCGAATTTATGATGTCATCATGCCGAGTTTGCTGAGGTACTTCACCTTGCCGAAACTATCACCTTTCATCGGTCGTCTTCTGATTGGTCATATTATCGTAAACAGTGTTTTGTTGATTTCGAAACGTTTTAACTAGCGTGTGGAGATCGTTTTCAGTGACAGTCTTACGGTCCTTCAACATGTTGTCAACGAGCTTTTTGAAACGCTTTCTTACTGCGCTTGACAGGAATGACAGTAAGACTGCTTTTCATCTCAGACACTGTTGTCGACATTAAGCGTTTGCAGTCGTTCTGCTGATGGTAGTAAATGTCTGGATAATAACAGTAGTTTTGGCGCCGAGTACTATGCAGTGGGCAAGAAGACACGCATTGCTCTTAGGTAAAGTGGTCTTTATGATCAGATTTTCTTAAAATTTAAACAGGAAAATTAGACTTATCATTGATTGAGGATATTATAATACTGGTTAATACTAAAGAGTAATTTAGATTATGTTCACCCGATACCGTATGAAATGGAGCCGTAACAAAATTGAATGAGATAGGCCTTTTGTTATCTCGATACCGGCGTAAAATGCCGTGGAATTGCAATCGTAACTGTAATGATTTGAATCCTTAATCCTAACTGGAACGACAGCTTGTCCGGCAATGTGTAATGACCTTGTTATTCAGGCCAAGATTGCATACTGCGCCTGACACATGTATTGAAGACTCTGGCGCACTAATTAGTCCGTCTGTGAGGAAAGTTTTGTGATGTCACAAAACTGTTAACAAAAAGCCAAATCAAAAGTTTGCTTCGGTTCCTCTGCTGATTCTCTTACTTCAGCCAGTCGCATGTGCAGAATGTCCTGATTTATATTTAGATATAATTGTCCTCGCTTTTGATTGGTCCGAAACTATTTAAATTAAACTCAGTAATTCAAATTCAAATTATGATTCGTTGTAAAATGCGTGTAATTACCATGTGAGAAACATAGTGCGTGTTTTATACTAACCGCCCCCCCTTCCCCCTCCCATACTGCAAGGAAATGTCAAAAGTTTGACTAAGGTGAAAAAAATCCTAAATCCGCCACTGCACATGGTATGGAAGTTTTCTTCATTTTGATATTATGGTTTTCTCCATATTAAGATTTTGTCCGTTACGCCTTAAAGCTTGTAATCAGTAAACTGTCAGGCCAAAAATTCCAACTGTTACTTGAATACATTGTACCTTTTTGATATATGAATAACTAAAATCTAGAGATTAATCAAAAAGTAAACTGCGGGGCTGTAACAACCTTTCTTTATGGAAAAAAAAGTAACCGTACAATTTTGCGGAAAAATTGGCCAAACAGTTTAGAAACTTTCTAAATCCGTTCCTGCATAGGTGGACATGCATCTAATTAAGGCCTAGGTATAACAGCACCGCCAACCAGAGAACTGCATCAGCATTCTTAAAGTTCAGAAAATTCAAATCACCATGGTAATACATTGCGAGTGTATAAATAAATAATACATATATATATTATTATTTATATATTGGCATATATAATATATAATAAGTGCTGTTGTTTTAGACAATATCGCTAGTCGTCTTACGACGCACCGCAAACGATTATGGGCCGGGAATGTAAATACTTGTACGTCTATCGAATCTATGGCTTGCTATTAAAAGGTTGTTGACTTCTTTTTCAGTTCGAATACCTAACATGATTCGTGTCCACTTAATAACATAACATGGTGTCATGATTGGGATGAGTCTTCGAGAAGTAAACCTAATGCAAGAGTGATAATCCGGAGAAGAGGATTAAGCAGAAACTTTTGAGGTTGTACTTCGTCCGAAAGACAGGCGATTGACGAGATGACAGCCAACAAGATAGCACCACCAGAACCTTTCGACTTTAAACATCCAGAACTTTGGGAAAAATGGATCCCGGGATTTGGCAGCGACAAAGCAGCGGTAGCCACAAGTGGAAAGGAAGCACTGGTGACAATGTGGGCTTGTGAACGTCTTTCAGACTACCTCATTGGTAAAACGTTTCACATAGAAACAGACCATAAGCCGCTTGTTTCTCTTTTAGGATCAAAGAACCTAAACAAAAATGCCACCTAGAATACAGCGATTGCGCATGAGACTGTTGAGATTTACGATATACTATTTCGCATGTACCAGGTAAGACACTGGTAGTAGCAGATGCATTGTTACAAGTGCCAATCAACCAATCAGAGACGAAACTCAGCATAGACGAAAGACTATCAACTCAGCATAGACAAAAGACTATCACGTTCAGAAGCCTGAAAAATGTAGGTACGGATCAGCTTAATTAGGATTTGGCTAGTGCTCCCTGGTCTGTTGGAGAAATATTTGACATCATGGAGGACCAAAACGAAGTATGGAAAAGTATTTTTGAAAGTGTACTGGATAAACATATGCCGAAAAAGAAGATGAGAGTTAGGCAGAAAGATGTACCATCGTAATAAAAAGATCAGAGCCCAACTCAGAATTCTCAAGTGTATCGCCATAGTGAAATATGCAAGTCAAAAAGTTTTAAAACATGTTTACTGACGTTTCGTTGCCGCGTGCAACATCTTCAGAGTGTAGGTTTACAGGGATGAGAAAAAACTATATATATCAATCTATAATTACATGTTGGAATAATTAGACGGCTAACCAATAGAAAACTGGGAGACGTGACAGGAAGTGACACGCATACGGAAGAAGAAAGCATTAGAATAAAGAAAGAGGTGTGGAAGAGATATTTTCGTTGAGAGACGGTCTGTATTTAGAAATAAGTAAACTCTCACGAATGAGGAGTTCAAAGTTAGAGGAAGACCTGCAGGAAGAAATAATGGAAAAATCGTTGGGAGAAATGACGTAATTAGTCTGGCGAGTATGAGCCTGGATACTGGAAGTAGGAAACGAAGTGGTTACTCGTTTCTTGCCCGTCAAAGGCGAAAACCCCATGTGTTCTGAGATACGCGTGTGTAAGTGGCGCCTTGTTTGGCCCAAATACAATGCTCCACAGCATTGACACGTATATTTGTAGACAACACGCGATCTCATTAACATGGGGGGTCCGGTCCTTGAAGGGAAAGAAACCAGACAACCGTCTTCCAGATTGAAAAATAAAACGCAAAGTAACTTGTGGGAAAGCAGATGAACATAGTTTAGAGACCTGTGTTCGGATCTGTAGAGCATGTGATCCTGTGAAAGGAAGCTTAAAATAGATGATATTTTTCGGAGGAGAATCAGAATCTTTTGTAGGGGACAAAACAGACAATCAAGGAAAAGACGAATGCAGCGATCAAGAAAAATCTCAGGATAACCATTCCTAAGCAAGAATTTCTTAAATTTAAGAACTTCAGCGTGAAAGTGGTGAGAGGAAGAGCATAATTTTAAGTAGCGATCAAGTAGAGTATAGACGAGACCACGCCTATACGATAACGGAACAAAACTATCAAAACTAGTGAACAAACCGGTAAAAGTAGGTTTCCGATAAAGGGAAGTGGAAAAACCATCAGAACGATCAATCAAAGTGTCCAAAAAAGGAAGTGTAGAATCAATTTCTAACTCACTAATAAACGTAATATTCGGATGCTGTGAGTTGAGATAATCTAGAAAAGGACGAACATGATTACGAGAGCGAAAAACAACAAAACAATCATCAACATAACGACCAAAGAAAAGAGGTTTAAATTCTAGAGGGCAGTTGATTAACCAACTACGTTCGTGGAAAGCCAAGAAGATATTAGCAAATAAAGGACCAAGCGGGGAGCCCATGGCCACACCATCGACTTGTTCGTAGAGTGAGTTGTTAAATGAAAAATGACCATTCTTAACACCTAAACATAATAATTTACGTAATTGAAAAACGGAAAAGCCATGATAAAGAGTGGCATTCTCAAAAGCTTTATTAACAATAATGTCAATGGTCTCGTTTAGTGGAACGTTAGTAAAAAGCGAGTTAACATCAAAGCTCGCCATAAATATGTTATTAGTATCAAGGTTAGAAGCACGTAACTCCTCAAGGAAAGAAAACGTATCGGAAATTATTAAAGGACTGCTTAAGAGAGGTGTGAAAATAGAAACGAGAAATTTAGAAAGGTTATAAGAGTGAGTTGAGATGGCAGAAAGAATAGGTCTAAATGGAAGGTTAGCTTTGTGCACCTTAGGTAAGCCGTATAAAATGCCTGGTCTGGAGCCTGTTGGAGCTAAACGTTCGTATAGTTCCTCAGAGATTATGTTGTCCTTCTTAAGAGAGAGCAGGAAGTTGCGCAGATGTTGTTCTCGGTGAAGCGTTGTCTTCAGCGGATCGGATAAAAGTGGCTTGAATTTCGAGGTGTCGGCAAGAATGTCACTCATTTTATTGTGGTAAACATCTTTGTCGACCAAGACGATTCCATTCCCTTTGTCTGGCTTCATGATTAAGATGTTTGGGTCATCTTTTAGTCCTTTCAAAATCTGGTAGTCTTCGCGTGTCAACAAAAATTTTGGTGGTGAGAAGTTTCGGTAACCTGATAAATGACTGAGGAATGGAAAATGGCAATCAGGAACAAACGGAAATATGCACAATTCTTTGCCCAAAATCGAACCCTAGAAAACTGGGAGTTAAAAACGAAATGGCGAAATTTGGCAACTAAAGAGAGGAGACGTGCCATCAAAGCCTACTGGGCCCAAAAATCGGAAGAATTGAGGAAGAAACCGAGAGATTTCTACAAAACCTTTAAACCATTCATAAGTGATAAAACCAAAGAGGAGACAAAAATTGCCATCACGATAAATGAGCGAATTGTAACAAACCAGAACGTAGTGGCAGATGAGCTTGGTTATTACTTTTCAACCGCTGCAAATGCCATTGGTGGTGCGCAAGTAACGAATTTAGTCGAGAAAGACTTCGAAAACCACCCGAGTGTTGAGAGCATTCGGCAAGCTTATCAAGGCCTTCAATTTGGTTTTAATGAAATTGTGTTCTGGTGAAGTGGAAAACGAACTGAAAATGCTTAAATCAAACAAAGCCACAGGGTGGGATGGAATCTCTCCAAAAATTCTAAAGTTAACTGCTAGAGGTTTAGCACCGTCCTTAACAAGTCTCTATAACACCATCATCAGAAAGGGAAATTGGCCTAACATGCGGAAAATGGGGGAATGACCCCTGTTTTCAAAAAAGGAGATAAAACCTACTCGGGAAACTACCGACCTATAACAGTACTGAACTCTGTTGACAAAGTATTCGAATCATTACTTTCCAAGCAAATCACGAAAACCATGAATCCACACCTAAACCAGAAAATGTCTGCCTACAGAAAAACACATAACTGTGGAACTACGTTAATAAGGTTAACAGAGGACTAGAAAATGGCCGCTGATAATGAGGAGTACGTGACTGTACTGTCTACCGACATTAATAAAGCTTTTGACTCGCTGCACCCTGCACTACTGATCCAGAAACTTAAAGCATACGGCTTTTCTGAGACATCATTAAATCTTTTGCGATCTTTTCTTGAGTGTAGAAGAAACAGAGTCAAATTACAAGAAGCGTACAGCACATGGAATGAACAAAAAAGGGGGTGTTCACAAGGCTCCTCCTTTTGGCCTCTTCTCTGGAACTTGTTCCAAAATTATCTTTCGCTACATAGGCAGTCTGTCAATTTATTTATATATGCTGATGGTCATCAAATGTACACCAATAATAATGATATACAGAAAGCCGCCCAAACGCTCAGAACACAAACAGAGGCAGTGTCACAATGTAATAAAGAGAACCTATTGCAAGCCAACCCTCAGAAATACCAGATTCTTATCATTGATCCACAACCTTTCAAGAGTACCCCTGGGTATGCATTGACGATGGAATTTGATGGTCATGAAGTAAAATCATCCGATTATCTTAAAATTCTCGGCGTAACCATCGATAACAAACTGACATTTAGTGAACACATCAGTGATATTTGGAAGAAAACGAGCTGTAAGGTTAGGGTTTTATTGAGACTACGTAATTTAATTTCATGGTCTGCAAAGTTACAGCTGTATAAATCTAGCATTTTGCCACACCTTACATATTGTGATACCGTTTGGCACTTTTGCAAATCATCCGATAAGAAGAAAACGGAGAGAATCCAAGAGCGCGCACTCAGGGCAGTCTTTAAATCTAAATCAGAGACCTACAGTGAGCTACTAAAAAGAGCAAGTCTACCAAGTCTGTACCAACAACGGTTACAAAACATCACCATCCCTATGTATAAAATAAAAAACGGACTTGTGCCCACCTATATTACAGAAATATTTAATGCTGCCCCGAAACGATATAATCTAAGGAACGCTGATTTTAACATTCCACGTTTTCGTACAGTACATTTTGGAAAACATTCTTTACGATATTTTGGGCCCTGTCTTTGGAACAAAGTAGATTATAGTGATAGGGAGAAACCGAACGTTAAGAGTTTCAAAAACAGTATTAAGAACAAAGACCTAACACTCTTAATAGACAAGTGTATCAAATGTGATATATGCTGCTTGACCGCTATAAATTTTAAATTTTATATTTTTACATTATACATTTTTTATATTTAAGATTTTACATTATACATATATCCCATCTATTTACTTATTTATTTATTTATCAATTTATTTAATTATTTATTTATTAAGGTTTCTTTTTTTTTTCTTTAAGTAAATTGTAAATAATTTTAACTTTATTAAGCTAAGATAAACCTTAATGTGTAAATAGTGTCCCCAATTAGTTTTTTTCAAGCTAAATAGCAATGAAACTTTAATAAAGTCTTTCATTCATTCATTCATTCATTCATTCATTCTGTACATAGATAGTGTCCTAAGTGAACTTCCAGCAAGTGACAAACGATTAGATGAAATCAGAGAGCGCCAGGGAGAAGATGAATTGTGTAGACAACTCGTGGCATACTGTAGAGATAGTTGGCCTGACAAGAGAAATTTTCCCAGAGTTTTAAGAACATACTGGACAGAGAGAGGAGAAATTACTGTAGTAAAAGGTCTCCTAATGAAGGGTTCTAGGCTTGTAATGCCATCATGCATGAGGCTTAAGATACTAAAACGACTTCATGAAGGACATCAAGGGATCACTAAATGCCTTGCTCGAGCCAAAGCATCCGTATGGTGGCCTGCTTTAAGTCAGCAAATCGAAGATATGATTCATGGGTGTCGAAGACGTGCCAAACACAGGCAAATTCAATCAGAGCATCTCATACCATTAGTCGTCCCCGAAAGACCTTGGCAGATTGCAGGAACTGCCTTATATCAGTTCAAAGATCGTATTTATTTGATAGTAGTGGATTACTTCAGTCGGTACATTGAAGTAGCCTATCTTCAGTCGTCGCAATCATCACTGGAAACTATCCGAGCGTTAAAATCAATCTTTGCGAGACATGGAGTTCCGCAAATTGTCAGATCTGATGATGGTCCGCAATATAGCTCAGCGGAGTTCATGAAGTTTGCTAAAGATGGGGGATTCGAGAGTGTAACTAACAGTCCGATCTACCCGCAATCGAATGGAGAGGTTGAAAGATCAGTTCAGACGACCAAGAATCTTCTGAAAAAGGAAGGCGATCCTGCAAAAGCACTATTATCCTATCGTTCAACACCACATGCCAATGGGTATAGTCCTGCAGAATTGTTATTTTGTCGGAAGTTAAGATCCAGATTACCAGTCGCAGAATCGGAGCTAAAGCCAAACTGGCCTGATATGCCTAAATTCAGAGACGAAGAAGAGGCCAGGAAACAAAAGCAGAAAAATCTCTTCGATTCTCATCGTGGAGTAAGAGAACTACCAGAGATACCAGTAGGAACAACAGTGTGGGTGAGAGACCTTAAAGTTCCCGCAACTGTTGCCGAAAGTGTTGATACCCATAGATCCTATATAGTTAATACACCGAAAGGAACGATTCGAAGGAATAGAAAATTCCTAGTATCCTATTCACCTAGCTGTTCTAATAACGAGGCTGCAAAAAGTGCAAACGAGAAGCTCGCACACCACAAACTGTCTCCAAGAACATCCAAATGGAGAGACAGAAGCACCTCAGACGGCATACACAAAGACCGGAAATACGACCAGATCGGGACGTTTGGTCAAACCACCTAAACTATTGATGGACGAACAAAAGTTGAGCACGTGAATTATTTTGTTAAGCTTTGTTAAGCTTTATTAATATGTGAAGACTAAAAGTATTTTGGTAACGTTACAATAAAGTAGATTTTCAAAATATTAGTTACGAACAGGAATATTTCCTGGAGGAAGGAGATGTTGTATTAGGCAATACTGGAAGTCATCTTACGACGCACCCCAAACGATTATGGGCCGGGAATGTAAATGCGTCTATCGAACGTATGGCTTGCTATTAAAAGGTGGTTGAGTTGTTGTTTCAATTTGAGTACCTAAAATGATTTATGCCCATTTAATAACATAACGGGTGCGTTGTTCCTACATTTGGTTGATGTGTTCTTTCTAGAATTCGGTATGATATAAAACATGTATTCTCCAAGATAGTAGTCAACAACATGTTTTTATTCTGCTATGCGGGTTAACTCCCTAACGGCCCTAGTGGCTGGCTGGTAACCCAATATTACACCTCTCCCGAAGTACACAGGTTGTACTTTATTTTAAACAATAATTTAAACAGCTTATAAATGTTCAGGTAATAAACAAATCCCTAAAGAGCACTGTTACATCCGATAATAACGTTCAATAAATAATGACTCATGTTCGTCTAATGTCAAGAAGCACGATCTTAATTGGTGAATGTCACCAACTCAACTGTCTTCAAAGTATCTTATTAATAATCTCAAGTTCTCATAGGTCCAAGTGCTGTACCGGCTCATAGTCCTTCCCGATCTAGTCACTGTTGGAGCCTGGAAGCTTGAAATGTCTTTAGGGCACACCTATGCTGGGAGTCCCGGTGTGCTGTGCTGTGGTGGTGGACTTCCATTAACGGTCTGTGATGATGCGTTAGGCCTAAAGACACTGCCGTCCGCTTCGAAGGATGATTGAATTGCCGGCAGTATAGAATGTTGTTCATTGCCTCTCGGTGCTTCTGTCGTCTGGACGAGGGTTGATTTGTTGCGTCGTAGAATACCCTTGTCTCTCTTGAGTAGATATGACGTTGGGTGTGTAGTGTTGGTCAGGATTTGGCCTTGGTGGTTTTGGTCTCTTATTCATACCTACTCGCCTTGATGAAGCAGGGGTAGTTCTTTCGTTTTGTCGCTCCTGTTGAAGTTTATCTCTTGCTTGCATCGGTATTCATGCTCTTTCTGCGCCATTTTCTGGAGGAAGGGGTCTACACTTTCGGTATGTGGATGTTTCGCATAACTGGCAGTGGGTACGGAGCCTTCGTCTCATAAGTGATTCACTTGGTAAGAGACCATTTTGAAGTGGAGTTGCTCGGTAAGACAAGAGGGCAAGGTATGGATCTTTGTTCTTCTTCAGAAACCTTTTAGCTAACGGACAGCTCGCTCTGACTCTCCGTTCACTTGGGGGTACTTTGGAGTGCTCGTGCTGTGGATAAATCCATATTTCAAAGCGAACTGTCAGAAAGACTGCACTGAATTGGGGGTCGTTATCAGATATCACCAAATCAGGAATCCCATTGGTTGAAAACTGTCTTTTTAGTAAGTTTGCAACTGCTTCTGAAGTTTTGTTGACCATTTTTGCGATGTCGAACCATCGGGAATAATAGTCAGTCACAAGCAGATATGCTTTTCCTACAAACTGGGAATGGAAGGGAAGGGCTGGAAATGAACTTGGCATAAGTGGTTCCCTAGGAACTGGGCGTTCTTTTGCGCATGTGAAGCACTTAGATACCATTTCTGTGATACTCGACAAAAGACCTGGCCACCATACGGAGTTGCCGGCTCCTGTATGGCATTTGTCTCATCCATTGGGTGCATGGGATGGATTTTACGTTATACGGACTTGTTCAGCTGGGTTAGGTCAACACATATGCGCACAGAACCATCGGGGTTTGGAACTGGCACTATACCGGCATCATCCGGTAGGTACACTCATCGGTGAGATTACTCCCAGTTGTAGCATTGATTCGATTTCTGTTCTGACCCTTGGCAGTAGAGGATGAGATATCGTCCTTGGGTTATACAAGCAGAAAGGGCTTGCATTTTCTTGAAGCGTCATGTGATATTCAGTTTTCAGTTTGTCCAATCCTTTAAACAGGCTAGGAAACTCCTCCCTAAAACTTGCTGGAGTAGAGTTCACTTAATTAATACCTCCAAGTCTGTGAGTTCCAGTTTAACACAAGCCCTACAGCCAAGCAGAAAACAGGACTGATTTTGAACAACATATCCAGGGACGGAGGAGCCGGGGGGGCTGCAGGGGCTGTAGCCCCCCCCACTTTTTTCCAAATGTAATGTCGAAACAACTACGCTTTAAAACACTTGTTGTGCAATTTCCCAGAGAAGCATACAAAATGCTGTATTTTTATCTCAAGCTCCCCCACTCGTAATTCCGCTCCGCCGTCCCTGATATCCTTTCTCTTGCACGCGAGTCTGACGATATTTTAGGGTGGCCTGGAAGGTATGTTAGACAGTCAATTTTGCCTCACCAGGCCCAAGTAAGATTTGCTTTGGCATGTCCTACTTGGGCTTGGTTTTTAGCCAAAGTACTTTATCATTAATCACGGATACCACTGCACCTGTGTCTAGTTTAAAGCAGACATTATGATGATTAACTCCAATCTGAGCAGTGAAATAGTCGTTTCCTTCGTTATCGATTTCCTCATGGAATACTGCGTTTTCAACTTCATCGTTGCTCTCTATTTCATCAATTTAGCCTTGCTGACGACACACAGAGTAGAAAAATGTCCTTTCCTCCTGCATTTATAGCAGTGTAAGTCTTTGGCGGGCAGACTTTACGATCGTGACTCTGCCGGTAACACTACTAACATTTTCCAATTTTCTGGGTTGTCTTTTGTTGTGTAGAATCAGAGGGTTGTTGCTAAGCAAATGAAAGAGTAGAAAATTCACAAGGAATAGAAATTTTCAAGCAACAAGTTACAGCAACCTACGCTTAGTTAATTTTAGTGAAGAATACTAAACAAACAGTGCTACCAACAAGAGAACGTAAATGAACCTAAAATAGAAACGAAAATTCGGTAAAAGGATTAAATTGCACCAAAGATATACCACTTGTGAACAATATTTAACAAAATTTTCCAGCAGCAACATATTGAGTTGAAAATCGTTCCGTTTAAAATCACCAAAGGTTATTGAATAAAGAGAGTACTGGATAAAAAAAGGACAAAAATGCCGTATGTAAATCACTCTGCCGTCGGGAAACAATCATTTGGTTCGATGCACATATTGCAAACCGTTGCATTTCTATCGATTTGACTTTCAAGTAAGTGCCCAAGTCAAGAACTGCAAGTCTGGAACACTTCAACCGTCGACAATCCTGAGGCTAACTCGAGACCTGTTATTTAGTTAGATCTCTTTTCTACTTGCTGGCAAGAAAAAGTCAGTGTCAGTTAACGTTATCTGCAATGTTACGGACCAGTTGTTCATTATTAATTTTGGCCATCTTAAAGTTTCTCGGGACAGCACCATAATTCTTTAAAACCGTTTCGTGACAGCACCATTCAAAATGTTAGTAAGTTTCCGCATGTTCAAATTCCCTATTTGGAATTCTTTTAGAGTTCAATCACCTACTTCTTGTACTTTTGAAAAGGTCGTGCCCACTATGTCAAAATGCAAACTGCTTGCAAAGAGTCGTCTGCAATAAAATGGACGAATCACTCTATTGTTCTTGCATTAAATTATTCCATCTGTCCTTCGTGAAGGCTGTTATGGTTTGTTTATTAGTTAAATGGATTTACTAGGGTTTATTTTGTTGTTTTGAATTCTCCTATGGAATAGAAAAACCAACAGCTAGTATTTAATACCCAATAAGCAAACCCTCAGCCAAAATCCCATAGACAGTGAAGCCAGTTGGTTGAATAATTTATCAGTGTTCGACACAAATGATCCATTCTCCGTGTTTCCAGAAAAAACTGGGTCTGGAACATTTTCTCTTCTGTTTTGATTGTGTTAGCAGCTTGTCACTGAACCAAATTATGATCAAGGTTGCAATAATTTACCTCATTAAAGTTGTGAAATACAAAGCAAGCAAAAACTGCGACAGGAATAAACCCCAACTTCAAATCAACTTTTCTCGTAAGAAATGGCCAGCGTGCTGTAAATCTCCCAAATGCACATTGAATCGGATTGCGTGCTGATCTGAGAATATTGTTAAAGGCAACTTGGGCATAAGAAGTGCATTTTTCATATTCTTTAATACAATAAGGAGCAAGTGGGTATGCTGCCTGGGTCACCAATCAGCTAATTACCAACTTTACTTCGTCTAGGTAACAGTTCTTCGTATGTTACAGGTAAGTTATTGTCTCTTAGCCTTTTGTTGATGCTGGAATTAGCAAATACTTTTGCATCATGGACACTTCCTGCCTATCGATAGATCACATCCATAAATTGCCGCCTATAATCACAAACGGCATGAACATTCAAGGAAAAATACATCTTGCATGAAAAGTATTCTTGTGAATTTATCTATGGTCTTTTAATAGAAACATGTGTGCCATCAATGCATCCAAATGCTTGGACCATTTCATATTTGACTTCAACTTCTCAGCGGCGGATTAACCAGTAGGCCAAGTGGGCCATGGCCCAGAGCCCCGCGCTAGTCGGTTTGTGAAGGAGCCCCGCGCTTTGAGTTAAAAGATATAATACACATTTCCGGAAAATCTTTCCTAAATGCCAATGTATATATGTAGTTTTTTAATTCAATAGCATTTTGAATAACATTTCCCAACCTTTAAAATTGTCAAAAATCTCACCCAAAATGGGGGAAATGGCTTTTTTAAAACTTTTTTTGCATCTCATCTTCATGCTTTGGGACAGTGTGAAGTATTTTTTGAGTGCTGCTGGGATTCTTTGGGTTGTTGTAAACTTGGTTTCTTCCTTCTTAACTTTCTTACTACTGTTCCAAAAAAGGATGGAATGCCCGTAATAGCTTAGCGAAGAGTAAAGGCACGAAAAGGACAATTTCTTACTAGCTCCAAGATATCAAAGAGGTAAGCCGTGACGTTCTGAATTTCTTTCCTTTTGTTTAGGTATTTTTATATGAAGACATCGCTATGAGATATCTTTTATTTTACTTTTCAATGGTGGAGAGGATCCAGCAGGTAAAGCTTGCCCATGGGTGCCAATATAACTCTCTCAGAAACGCCTGCCTTCCCAAGAGGTGGTGCTGAATGATAAATAAAAAGCCAAAAGCGTCAAGGAACTGCCAAAATCCATGAGAGGAGATACTGGCGTTTCAAGCGAAAGCCTTTCGTCAGAGTGAAACGTAAAATGACAAAAACTACGTTATATCTTTATTGGTAAAAAGATTATGTGACGAAGAACTGACCAGCAAGGTTAAAAAGTCAATAACAAACTTACTAAAGAGATGTAAACGATGAAAAGTCGTTTGACTGTTATTTTAAACGTTGATCAGAAAACCGAAGAGGAGAGAAACAGACGGAGGAACAATAAGGAATGCTAATGCGTAAAGGTTGATTAATCGTATAAGAAGTAGTCCTTCAACCGCACGATAAAAACTTTAAAATAACTTTTTTTTATCAAAGTCCAATCAGGGCAAAGATGGGACTCTTTTGGACTTGTGTGGTAATTTTACATGCTATATATATACAACGATGGGGATTGAACAAATGAAGACATAGCACTAAATAGATAAAAACAGGATATATTACAAATGCAAATTATGGAAGAATAGAATTAGAAAGGTTTCGCAATCAAAGATGTCTTAGTTTGCCGCATTCTAATCGGAAGTTGATTGTAAATGATTGGAAGTTGATTCCAAATGTGGTATGCTTCTTTAAATCTGAAATCAGTGGGGGTGTTATCTCTTGTCATAACGTATATTTGTATTGCATTGTTCGTGTTCTAGAAAGTGACCTGTATATGTGCACTAAATTCCTTGCCAAATAAAGCCGTTGGATAAAATTACCATTGATTTGAGATAAACAGAGGCATAGAATATTCCGAATGAAGGCCCAAATATCAACTCACAAGAGGAGTGTGCGAAACTAAGAGACCTTTTATTTAAAAATACTTTTATTTTATTCTTCCATAATTTGTATTATGTAATATATTTTAATTTATTCGATCTCTATAGTTGTATAATTATATAACACATAAAATCGTGACAGTCTCTGGTAATGTCGTAGAACGACGAAGATAAGGACAATCCAAGTCAATAACTGCTGTGAGTTTGAGCTCGTTTGATTTTGATTATATTTTTAATTGCAAAAGTTAAGAAATGTAAAAGAAAAACCTAAGGTAATAAATAATGTTTTTATCCATCTATGCAACATAAAACCATTAACTTTTAAAGCTATCAGTGGCGCACCCAAGAGGTGGGGGAGCCACTGATAGCTCCCTCCCTTAGCAGCCACATAAAGGTGTCTATTTGCGTTCACGAAAAAAAAAATTAAAAATATAACGTAAAATCAAAACGAAATAGCGCAGATGGTACGATACCTCTGACAGACAACCGTGAAATCCTATAATTTCTGTTACCTTACTACTGTGTTGTGTATAAGGACTGTCAAGTCTTAATCACATTGTCCAACCATTCAGATTTCGTTGGGGTTATCCTGATTTTGAATAAAATTTCCGAATCCTGACCGATATGCTGTCGGGATAGGAAACATCCCGATTTTGACATCCACTTCAAGGAACAACAACCCCAAAGAGATATTTTCGTTAAATTCTAATAGTGCCGCAGACCCGGATAAAAATGGCGCCAGTGGTAAAAAGGTGGAGGAAATGAATAAGACATAAATTAGACTCGTTACCTTTTAATAAGTTAGTAATATTCGGTTTCTCGAACTTCGCATGGGGCTGTCCAAAAATGACGTCACGCAAAATAGGCAATTTTTATACCCCCTCCTCCCTTTGTCACGCAGTGTCACAAAAATTGCAGTCCCCTCCCCCTGTGACGTCACGATTCCTATACTTGCGAGTACGGATAACAAGAAAATGACAACAAATATTAATATGACACTCAGTTCTTTTGAATGCCAAAGAAAACTGGAACATGAATACAATAAAACTCTCTTCAAAAAAGTGAGTTATCACTGAAGAAAAGATGAACACAATAAAACTTTCTTCCATAACTTGTTTCAGTCTTGCGTGGGGGTCATCAAGACTGACTTCCCATACAGGTTGACGACTGTCTGGGTCCATAATTGGGGTACCCGCTGCATTATGGCTCTCCTCTGGTAAGTCCAGGCCTTTCGTATCTACTTCATCCATGTGCAACCATTCTGCTTCCTGATAGGCTAGGACAACTAGAAGCTCTTTTTGTCGTACTGCAGCCACCCGTTGTGGTCATACATGTTGGATCATGATTTCGGTGGGTCCAGCGTTTGTGTTCTTTTGCTTGGGTACACACATTCTTTGCATATTCTCTTATGAATATCAACAGCAATGTGTTGACAGGCTGCATCATAGGGAAGTGCTTTGAATTTTCTCTTAATACGTGAGGGTAGAAGGGCATCCTGCATGACTAGTGCTTGCGTTAGTGTCGGATAAACAGCATTCTTTTCGCTAATTGCCCATGAGGGACCATCTGCAGTCTGAGACAATGGGAAAGGTGGTGGTAAGAAACGGTTAGGCAAGATGTTTAAGACTGAAGAGCGCATAGCCGAGCAACACTTCTCATTCCCACGTTTTGTGATTTGAAGACAGTACTGGCCTTGTCTTATGTGTTGGGATAACCATTCTTCGTCTTTAATGGGGACATTTTCGGACGCCATCGAATCAATGTATTCACAAATTGTTGGTTTACCATCAATCACTGTGTTAGGCCAGATATCTGCAAGAATCTTCCCAACGTGTTCAAAGTTTCTCCTCCCAAGTTCTGGGTCCATGGTCTCCCCATTCGAATCCAGGTGGGTTCCAAAAGTTTTGTGTGGCAAAATTACTCCAGCAAGTTCGCGACTCAACAGCGCCATTCTTCGCTCCACTCTGTTGAAAGCGCTCCTTCCAGGTGCATTTGTGGCTGGGAACAAAGCGTCTAAATTTCCGGTACAAAACAGGTCTATGCGGCACAGGCTATGGTCTTTTCGTAGCGAGGATTTTCATCTGGTCCTCCATCGACTGTTATTATGACAACAGGTTTCAAATTGCCATCAAAATAAAGAACATTTTCAAATTCAGGTAGGTCACGGATTCTTTTAAGATCGCTCAGGTGTTTATATGTGCTTGAACCACAGTGCTTGGCGCTCCTAATAGCGATGTATGTGGCACCAGAATAGGTGATTGCATCCGGACTGAGGCAATTTTTTTTAATCTCCATACTTCCTATAACTGATGGTATAAGCTTGTGATTAGGCGCAATAACATAATCATGATCGGGGAGTGTTACTTGGTACTCCAAGTGCATGAGCAAAGGTGCCTGCTTATTGGCAGCTGTTAATCCTATTGGTACTTTGCATTTATCATCTTGTGATAGGAAGCATAGTTCTTGGGGCCCCAGAATCCCAGCCAGTTCCTCTAGATGCTTTATCGTAGCTTTTGCAAACCTTGTAGAGGGATGTCCCTTATGTCGGGAATTCTGTGATCTCAAAAGTTTTACTGGAGCAGTGTTAACGTTCCTTTTGCCTTCCGTAGTGCGAGCGTTTTTGGGAAGTAGACGTAAGTAAACAGATGATCGACTTAACGAAAATCCTTATGATTGCAGGGCAATTGTAAGCTGGTCAAGAGTTTTAACCGTCCGAATTACTTCTGATCGTTTTTTTCGTGTGCGGCTAAACCTGTGATAGCAATTCTGATGATTGCTTCGATGAGGGCGTTGTTGTCTTCCTTAGGAGGCCGACCAGGAGCAATAGTTGTTTTTCCGTTAAGTAATACTCGTGTATTTTCATTCAAGCTTTCCAACTTCTTCTTTCGGTTGTCAAGTGCTCTCTTTTGCAAGGCCTGGTCTTGCTGACACTTTTTCAACTTTTTCTTTAAATCCTCCACTCGAGTTTCTCTCTGCTTTAGTTTTTTTCGATCAGACTCTGAGAGCATTCCAAGACCTTTCTTTTGTGTAAGCTGACCAGGAGATCATTTTCAAGATTGATTTGTTCATTCAGCTGATCTTGCACTGGTGTGGTATATTTCACTTTTTTCGGCGGAGGTTCAGTGGAGGAACTTTGTGCAACTTCTGGTGAATTGGAGGATACAACAATGGTAGACAATGCTTCATTGGACCTATGTAGCTTTTGGTTTACTGATAGATCATCTTCCTATAATTTTGGTTGTTTCGCCCACATACTAAAAAGGTGACCTTTCAGCTTCAGTTTCATACGTCTCAATTTTTCAAATTCTCGGGCACACGCTTGTGATAGATCTTCAACATTCATGTTATCGCTTTTTAGTTTTCCCCACAGTTCTTTCACTTCCTTTTTTTCTTTCACTTCCTTCCACATTTTTTTGTGGCGTAAGCTTTCCCGTATTCCGGTAGCAATTTATTCTACAGCTTGTATCTTTCTGATTTTGACATGGTTGAATTTTTCTCTAAAGAAAGCTCAAGGGTAATTTTGAATCAAAGTACCACTCATACCGAACTTTGATTCAACACTAAGTTACCGGCTTTTGTTGTTACACTGCAATTACGCTGCATGTAATACTTATTGGCTAAAATTTTGTGTCCCAATTTTTCACCAAAAATTCTCACAATGAGAGTAGTAGAGAAAGTAGCGAAAGGTGCAATTATCAATGAAGTTGTGCTGTCGTAACATTAAATGTGCACTTTGCATTTGAGGTTTCAGTATCTTAACTTATTTGAAATTTATAATTAAAAATGTATCGTCTTGCCACAACACAGGCAACTTCAGTTGCACCAACTCTTATCTTACTGTTGAATCTTACTGTTGGCAACATGAGTAGAGATCTCTCCCTTATTATCAAATACATTTCTCCTGATTCAACTGGAGTGCTCGTCCTCTTTCATTGGATAAAATGCATGAGTGCCCAAAAAATAGCTTATCACTTTAGCATATGTGACTTTGAAATCGTTGTATGACAAAAGCATGTGGAGAAAATGTTCTAAACCAAATTTTTAATAGAAATCCATGACATTATAGCAAAAAAACAATGTTTTTCCATCTAAAATATGGTTATATTGACATACCTTTCTTAATGCTGAAAACACCAATAGAAAACAAATATAAAGAGGAATCTTTTGGCTATATTGAAAGTTGCATGGCTTAAAGCATGTAAAGTCTGAACTCGATTTTTACACAATACACCTTGTATAATTTTTCAGGTTGCGTGACGTTACACTTACTAAAATCCCCCTTCCCCCCTCAGAAAAATGTCACACATTGTCACGTTTTCAATGACCCCCCTCCCTCCCTTTTCGCGTGACGTCATTTTTGAATAGCCCCTACCAATGAATATGTCTCAGTCTGACGAATTCCGATACTTTGTCCTTCATTACAGTAGCATTTTTCAATAAGAAGCAAACGCAAAATGGCAATCAATTTACCGAGCATTTCTCACAGAAATTATCGTCTGGGATTGCTAGAAATGGTGTTTCGAGACACTAAGATTTCAAAATTTTCTTCGGGAACCATGCCCCCAGAAGCTGAATATCAAATACCGATTTGGCGAGGTTCTTAGTTTGGACGGTTTGCTTAATGCCGGAATTGGCCTCGTAAAGGTTCTAAAATGTAAAATATTCCTGGGGAAGCATGTTGCCAAAGCCTCGAAGTGTAAACTGATCTAACATTTCTAGCCTCCTCCTCACAAAAATTCTGGGTGCGCAGTTGAAAGCTATGAATAAATGACGCAAACTAAAACTCATGTTAATAAACAATACTAGCACATGTTTTTGCTGCCCATGCGAGACAAAACCATAAACTTGTAAAGGAATACATGATACAAACTAAAGCACAATTTAAAAATTAAGGAATAAGGTGCACGAGCTAATGTTTTATCCACCGACGATAGACTAAAACCGCAATTTTTATTAAGTAAGAAAAATGTTTATTGATTTCATGGGGATGACTCGGTCTCTTGTGTTAGACATCTCATAGTTTAAAACGAGTGGTTGGTAGTATTAAAGTGTCTGAAACAGGATTTTTAACATCATTGCTCCTTACGGAAGGAAGAAATTTAGCAAATTTGCCAGAGAGTTCGTCTAGTTTCACCGATGTATAGTTCACAGCATTTACTATCAGAAATGTAGTCAACGATATTAGAGTAAGTGTGTGCAAATTAATGCCTATGAAGTCAGGTTTGGATCCAGAATTTGGATGGTGACATTGAGGAAAGTACATGTGTAGCATTCAATGGAAATAGAATTTGCTCATGTTGATAAACTGTGTTTTAAAGCACTGTGTACTAAACGGTCTAAAACCTTTTTATTAAGTGGAAAAGAAACCAATTGCTTATCCCATATCTCAGAATCATTTTGTAAAATGTCAAAATTACGGATGATAATATCCCTAATTTTGTAATTAAAAGGATGAGACGTTTAGACTATGGGAATGCTATGATAGTATAACTGTAATTTTTGTCCCAGAAGTATGGGTTAAGAGTGTATGAACGGGAAATATTGAGTCTTTTCTACAGAGGTATCTAGAAATGGGTGGGATAACCGCGTTTGATGGAAAAGGATCTCATTCCCAAAGATTTGGATCTCAAACAAGTCACTTCAAAGGCTGCGAACACGCAAGAATTTAGAGTGAGGGATGGATTGTTCGGTGTGGTTTGAGTTGGAGACAAAAAAGATAACTTTGGGAGTATGTTGCTTTGAGGATAATGACCTTTTGAGCACATCTCCATTAATAGAAACTGAAATACCACAGAACGACTGTCAAGTTTCGCTGATTCACCAAGTAAACTTGAGTGCTGGACAGAAATTATTATCTAAGCTGATGAACCTCTTCAGGTTTGCACGTGAGCATGAGGATATACCTGAACAGTCATGAATAAATCTCCAAAAGAAATCAGGGATGGGACCTGTGTATCGTTTGTGTGTATATTTTTCAAAAAAAAAGAACAAAAACAAATGAATACATTAGCACAATATATTAGCGATCATTCTGGTTTCAATAGTTACGCCACTTACCTGTTTGTAAGGTCGATAATCAACAAAATTGATGTGAGGTTGAGCCCTATTTTTACCAAGTAAAGTAATGTGGCAGTGGGTGGTTCTAAAAGGGTTCGAAATTTTAGTTTTTATTAAAGGAAATGAGCCTACAACGTGAAAGTCTTACAGCTACACTGAGTCTCATAGTTACCTTTTGTTTTCGTCCTCCCACCAAAACCACACCACGCAGTTCATCCCTTACTCTAAATTGTTGTGTGTTTGCTGTCTTTTTAGTGGGCCAAATCTTTGAAAATAAGATCCTTTCTATAATGCGGCTATCCCACCTATCAATTGCAAAACTGTCATGGAGAAAGATTTTAAGTGTTTCCCGTTCAGACACGCTTAAACCATCTCTGTAATAGAATTCCACTGATAAGAATTTCTTAGTCTAACATTTAATGTTTAAACCACTAAATAACGATTATCATCATCCTGAGACGTTGAACAATCCATTGGCTTCCTTCCGACAAAATAAAAACATTCGTGAGTGTTTAGTTCAAAGTCCCCTAGAACGATACTCATAATTGTGAGCAGGTACGTACCATTTCTTCCTCTCGTAATTGTTGCTGCACATATGCTTTCCTTAATCCCACCACTTGAGTTTCTGGACCAAAATCTGACTTGGTTATCAGACATTAATCCACAAGCACTCCCTCTAAAACCATTTACTGCATAAATTTACTGTAGTAAATCTTGTAAATTCTGTATTGGTGAAACTAGACGACATCTCTCGGGCTGATTTGCGAAATATATTCACTCCGAAAGGAACACTGATGTTGAAGTTTGTTTTAATATGTATCTTTTATTCCTCAACAAGTTCATGATTTTTTTCTCGCATCGGCGCATAAAAAATTTGTTTGAATTCTTTATTAACTTGAGTTTTTATTAGTGTCATTCATTTATTCCTTTAAAAGTCAATGATTTCATCAAGCAAGGGTAGATAAAAACATAGGCTGGAGTTCTTTATTCGTTTGAGTTTTCCTTTTTCTTCCTTTAACCCTTTAGCATACAATGTTTTCTGTTTTGCTCATATGGTTCTCTTCTATATTTTGGTTTGTTCTTTCATCAGTTCTACCGCTGTAATTTGTTGTTGTACGACAATAGTATGCCGGAAAGAGTAAACCTTTTCGCATTAGATCCCCTTGGGTCCTCTGTGTGTTCCTTTTCAGTTTATTGATCGACTTTTAAAATAACAGAAAATGACTTTCGATTATTTATATAACATCACTTAGTTTGTTATTGACTTTTGAATCCTTCAATGGTCATTTTTTCCTCACATGACTTCTTACCTGAAAAATGTCACGTAGTTCTTATATCAGTTCACGTTTTACCACTATGACGGATTTTGTTCGAAACTTTAGTGTATCTTCTCTGATAAATTTTGGCAGTTTCCTGACCCTTCCGCTTTTTATATGCCTTCCAAGCAGTTGTCTCTTCGGTTACAGAGACGGATTAACCTTTCCACTTGCTGCCTGCCGTTTCTCATAGGTCAAGCAAATATAATTTGAAACACTTCAACAGTTTATGCAGCAGGACATGTCTATCACGAAAAGATAGCGCTGTTATACCAGGTCTAAAATGTTCTGCGGAAATTTGACATCTGCATTGATCTCTCAGATCTGTAACCATGCTGTCATTCATGGCATTTCGGACAACTTAGTTTTTGTACATTTAACCAAACAAGGCCATTTTTATACGATATCCTTCTGCACTTCAAATAATACACTTTCACTTTAAAATGTGATCGAAATAGAGTGATCACATATTTTGATGCCTTTGAATTACTTGTTAGAGGAAACATACATAGCAAACTTCGGAATTTAAACTTCTTGCTTACCTTTTTAAGTGTTCATTCAAATATATCCTACTTCTAACATCACTCTTGAATACTTCATTTGAAGATTAACATAAAGCAGCCAGTGATGTATACAATGAAACGTAAAAATAAAAAGAAATTTTATCATGCCTTTCCCTCGTATTTTATGCTGGGCTTTAATATTTCTTGCTAGACTACGCTTTCCACCTGGCCAATCTCTGGCTAATGTGTTGTTACAATGTCTATATAAAAGTCTAAACGTGCCATTTTTTGTGTCCAACAAGCAAAAAGGTTTTGATAGCTTTATCCATTGTACTATATTTTTATGCATATTATAATCAGATTATTGTACTAAAATCTAGCCAGCGAAAACATGTAGTTCTGTTTTTAGCGAATTGTTGACTACTTGCAAAGAGTCTTAGAATGACAATAACTTATAATAACTTAGAAACAAACGAAATACTCAGTTTATAAATCTTAAAGATGGTCGTGGTCGCTTACCGGAATTCCGGTTGGTTATACGGGAAGTTTTAGCTAAAGTGCTTGATTCTAAATTTAAGCGCGATTACCTGAAGGTGTTCGCTGTAGGCATGAGCCGGTCGCATAGGAGAATAGTAATAAGAAAAGCTTCAACGGAGATAATCGTTTATTAACAACTCCGCCAAGTCGCTCTTGTCCTGTTAATCCTAACCAGCTGTTATAAGTAAAGAGAAAAGATGAGAAAAGTTATGACAACTCTTTTGTCATATGTTTACCAAATGAGTTGCAAGTGATGAGTCACAATCTCCCTTGGCAAAGGCTTGAGAGCCGTGCTTTAGGCTTGAAAGGATAAAATGAATTGTTGACAAAAGCTTCTTTGTTTGCTCGTTATCAGAATTTACATCCTAGAGTTTACTGTGAAGAAATACGATATTGAGTACTGCACAAGGCAAAACTGAGTGCTGTATTTACTTTCAATCTCTTTTTGATTGAAATCCTGGTAACTCATGATCAAACAGTGATTACAGTACAGTAATAGATTTTTTGAAAAATTCTGATTGGTTGAGAACAGAACAATTTCAAAATAACACAGAGTGAGAAAAGGTAACTTATTGCCATAAAGAAAGGTAATTCAGTACACATTTCTTTGAGCACAAAAATTCCAACAGACTGAAAAGGTCTGTCAACTCATGGAGAGCCAATCAAATATGATTGAGCTCTAAATTATGGGGAAGTTTGAAAAACTTGCAAGCTTACCCCAAATTAATTATGTCCCTCTTACTGGCTAATGCGATGATGGGTCTCTTTATAAAACACTCCAGAAAATTAATTTCAAATTCATTAAACTCGAAGCTGTTTGATTACCCATATCAATATTTAATTCAAATACACTACATGAAGCTGAGCATTTCATTTTCATTTGCAATTTCAAAATAAAAATTGTAATCATAACCATTGAACTCTTATTGTTCAAAACTCTTGTGAGATTGAATCCTCTATTTAGTTTATTAGCACTTTTGCAATAACCTTATTACAAGAATAATCTCCTGAAATGGGCATCCGTACTTTGTTAAGCGTGCTTTAAGGGTGTCCGAACGTATTTACCTTTTACAAACATTCACAAGTTGCTAATAAAATTCAAAACGAACAATTATACTCACGGAGCTTCATGGATGTAAAAATTAATCAAGACAACTAATAAATAATATATGCGATATCACCAAGATGTTATGTGAAATGAAAAATTCCATACTTTTTATATATTTTTAGTCACATCATTCTTTTAGTTGGGATTAACATCGTGACTTTCTTCCCCCCCCCCCCTCCCCCCCCAAAAAAATGTATGGATTTTAATTTATTTTTTCTACAGTACCCTAGATATCGAGGTGTTATTTTGTTAGGAAAATGCTTTGAAAATACACTAAAATTATAACAATTTATTGAAATTTAATTTCCTGAATAATCACGTGAATATTTTTTTATAGACAGCAATCTGGCTCAAATAAATTTTAGAAATATTGGATGTTGTTAATGATGGCAAAAATTATTGAGTATCCAAGTTTTTTAATTATATTAATATGACGTCACCACATTACATCACTAACGAAGAAAATTCTTCACCAGCATATTTAACGCATACAATATATTTGTGATATCTTAAATCTGTAATTCACCCTAGAAATATACACTAGCGACTAAAATAAATTGTTTATTACCATAGCACTGAGCTTTGTCCTAAACAACTGTAGTATGTAAAACTATCCTTGGCAACTGTGGAAAAAGAATGCAACTAAATACTCTTCATGACATTATACAGTTTGGATATTAAGACACGACCAGGTTGCTCGGGCGTCACATGATTATAATCTCTCATGGCTGACAACAACCGAGAACTCTGAACATACGTACGTCTGGGCACGAAAATTGAGCTTTATAACTTTGCACTCCTGAACTTGTAACCTTAATCTCATGGAAAATCCGTGCTTCGTGAAGTTTGGCATAAAGAGCTTCGCGAATGTCATTGGTCGTCGGTCCACACTGTCAGAAAATCTGGTATATTAAATGCAGTGTCAATTAAATGCAAAAATTTTTGCCACGGCAAAAACAGTTTTTGAACAGTGTATATGTACTAATATTTGTGGGACATGGATTAACTGTGGCTAATTTAGGTCGCCAACAAATTCTTGTGGATCATATATGCGAGTGCTTTTGAGTTATTTAACTCCGGATGATACCGTATATTTTTCATTTGAATGAATTCATCCAAATTTTGAATGCTCAAAACTTTATTGTACAGACTCGATGATTTTGGCGTTCTACAGGTTATCGAAAGGATATGTGTTTGATTGACTTCAGGAACTTCTAAAATATTTACCAGGGTAGATGAGTTGGGTGACTATGATCGTCTGTCCACACAAATGTAGTGCAATGATGATTAACAACTTTCCATTATTGCTTGATAGGGGTAATTCTCATTTTTGAGGTGTTACCAATTACTTTAAGCTATATATTACGATTGTTTCTTGTGTAATCGTATTTTCTAGAATCACAACTCAAATTCTCTGTGAAACAGTATGTATTACGAACCAATGAGACGTTCCTTGTCATGACATTTCAAGATAATAAAACAGTAACCATAAAATAAGCAATTCAAACAGTGTTGTTGATAATGATATCAAGATTTTCTTCGAGGCTTAATTCGAGGCTTTTCACGCCAAAATGTGAATTATTTTTGAACTAAGAAAACATGTATTTAAAGACTTTCTTTGTTAAAGCTTGTTTAAGCATTCATTTATAAAAAGGGTGGTTGCTATGCAACTGAATTAAGCCAAACTATGTATGTGATTGAGCCATAGCAAGAATGATTCAATCTCTGTTACGCTGAAGGAAAAGCTTTGAAACGCTTATGGAAATTATATTTATATAAACGTGATATTTATCATGATTATGTCTTTTACCGTCGTCGGTTGTATAATATTATCCTGATACAAAGTATTAAAGTTCACTTAATACGAAGAGATAGAGGAGAGAACGAGAGGGGATTTAGATAGCTCCAGTTTTTCTCCTGAAGTCATTTTCTAAAATATTTTACGTACAATAAAGATCTAGAAGCACTGAAAGTTTTTACCTATTCCTTATATGTCACAGACTTTTTATTTTAGTCTATTTGAAACTTTCTTTGACTTCCCCCAAGGTAAAACTTCGTCCCACCCCCCTGATGCAGGTTTTAACTATCAATTTTTTATGCAAATACGGTTGAAAAGGATATCAAGTTCGCAAAGTAAAAGTCATGGATTATTCTACAATTATTTCATAATTACGTCTGAACAAGGCACTAAAGTCTTCAGCTTTATACGAAAGAGCAATGATTCACCATTTATTGAAAGACTTTGCCAATAAAATTGTATAGATTTAAAAAGTTTAATTTTTAACTGCTATTATCCTATTTGATATGTACATGTAGATTCACTTGTAGAAGATTTTGACGCATAATTTTTCTTCTTTCTCCCGTATTTAAGTGACTGAAGTAAGTTGTGTGTAAGTCAATATTCTTACTGTTTGAGACAAATTGTTATCCGTCACGATCACGGCTTAAGATTCAAGTGAAGGCATTGTGTCACTGTTATATTAACGTTCGCATTTTAAACTGGATAGAGCGTCGTCTGCGACGTTTAACCACCCGTGACAACCACAATTTTGTACTTGGTAAACATAACCAAGGGACAAAAGTCTCCTGTGGTTAGTCAATGTTTTCGCTCGGAGTAGGGAGATGTTGTCGATTCAAACCTATTTACTGTCAATCGCGACGGGTAGAGTCGACGACAGCAACGAGTGGAGCCACTGTTCAAGAAAAGGAGATGTAAAGTGCGATGTAGTTTAGCATCGTCATATTTTATCCTCAACCTCCACTGCTATGAGGATCGCATTAACATCGACTTTTTACTGTAAAACTCGGGGCAGAAAATTCTTGTGGATTATTAATCGCTGAAGGTTTTTATATTACAAATAAAATTATTGATCATACTTCCTGTTCAATTCAACATCTGATGTTTAAGCTTAATCTCTTTGGAATGTAAGTCTTTTTCTATCTACAGATGCAATGACCTGTCAAATTGTTACATGCATTTTCTTACCACTCACTGGACTCAGACAGGCATAAAAACTAGCTGACAAATATTGTGTCAGCAGAAGCAAACTATCCCACTCAAAGAACCATTGAAGCAAATATTTCAAATTCTTCGTTTAACACCGAATACACACAAAGTCTTTCCTTTACAAAAATGTTAAACCCTTACAAATTTCAATGGCAACTTTAGCTGCTCATACATATACGTATGAAATATTAGTTTATGCTGTTATGCCTTTCAAACCATACTGTATTGACGGACTCCGTATTATACCAATAGCAGCTGCACATCTTGTAATGTTGTGCAATCTGAAAAGTGATCAACTTTGACGTAGTGAATCTTAATTAAAAAGAACACAAAATATCTTTCAAAAGTCAGAATTCAATATCTACCAAACATTCCAATAATTATTTGAAAATAATAAATAAAAAATGATATAATATTTCAAATACTGTGTCTCCAGGACAACTTGCAAAACAATATTTTCAAACGTAAATTAGATTGATCTAGGTTCCTCCAGATACTTCTAACACACTTGTTAGTTGCTGATTTCCTTCAGCATAAATTTATGCAAATGAGATAGCGGAGATCTTATAAGAGAGCACCACAGAGTGGGATGAAAAAACTCTCAATTGGACATCTTCTGCGTTCATCTACCAAACGATTAACAACTTTACAATACGGGCAAGTAATAATCTGCCGTTGTTATGTGTGAAATAAAATCTGAACGTTACGTCCTATTGAGCTTAGATTATTAATGCGATGTGATTACATGTCTTCAGTAGAGTAAGCCTCAAATCACGTTGATATTTTTCATTGAATTTGCCATACTTATTATTTTTTCTCCGTCATTCTAGGCATAAAACCACTGAAATAATTGCTGTCAGGATCAAAATGTATCTTGCTGGTGGACTGACGAGTTACTTTAAAATTCTTCAGTGGTTGTTGCTAACGGGAACGACTTTTTCGATTTGTTCTAATAGTTCAGGTAAGAAAAAAACCATACAATTTTGTGGGTCCGCAATAAGTAAATTTGTATAATAATTCAGTTTACAACGTACTGTTGCTAAACAGAATATTAAGAAAAACGTAGAATTTAATAGAAATACCTCAGATAATGTTTGCAGTCGTATTTATTGGGTTTATCGATCACTATACGAAAAGAATATAATGGGCAAAGAGATTCTAATGCAGACCATATTCTGAAATACTATTTTATCTTTTGACGTCTGTGGAAAAATCAACACCGACATATTCAGCAGATAGCGAGATGGTGGAAATATCATAAGAATTGGTCAAAAATTTAAGAAATTTTAAATATTTTTCTCAGCACATAATGCATTTAGGATAAATGGTGACCAGCGTTTAGTTAACCAAACATTTATTTGTCCGGTAAAAGAACTATAGGTATTAGTTTAGCCAAGTTAATAATACGATATAATATCGTGCGATATTATATCGTATTCACAAAAAATCCCTGAACGATTTGTAGCAAAACAGTTTTTGGTGGTTTCTCAACCCATCTTTCCCTAGAAGTTTTGAACCTTTTGGAGCTCAGATCAAGCATATTCAACGTTTCCATATTACAGATCAACAAAAATTGGTTGGTCTTGGCATTTTTGGATGTGTTTTTTAGTTGATGGCAGGACCAATCTCCCAGGATTGTGATGACTTAAGCCAACGATTCGAATCAAGTGTGACTCGAGTCTTACTTCCGGAAGGACTCGACTTGACTCGAGTCATTTTCTTGAAAAGATCCGACTCGATCTGACTTAAGCTAACGTACCAACTTTTAACGCGAGATTAATAATCATTGAAGATGTTAGTCGGTCTAAGTTTTAATTTTGAAAGACGTGTCTTGTAAGCAACTTAACATACGAAAAAGTTTGATAGTAGTCATCAAAAAAAGGGTTTATGCGATCGATTTCTCTGGAAAATTAATGACTCAGCTGAGTTCCCATCCCTGACGAAAGAACCAGAAGTTCAGAACTGAATGGATTTGTCTTATGCAAGGGCTCGATCAAATTCGAGCCTAAATATTGACTCGATTCTAAGTTAATGACTTAACTCGGCTGAAAAGTACATAACTTCTCTTAACTCAAGTGATGACCAGAGTTTAACTGACTTAATTAGTACATGGTAACCTCCACAGGGGGTATCTACTACCTTTTAGCATCCCTCTTCCGACGCCCAGCTTTCCTCCAAGTATCTTAATGCTATTCTAGAATTCTTTTATATTAGTATGTATTGTTATAAGATAATATTAACAACCAAACAGAAGCGGTTTAAAATACCATAAAAGGAGCTGTAACACATGAGCAATAAACCCATAACTAATGAATAAAACTTTTAGGAGGCGCTTGTTCACTCGTGTCAATATGAAAGAAAACTGTTGATAACTAATAGCAAGGATTTTCTTTGTATTCATGAGATTTATTAGTATTTAACGTTTTAAATATATAATTTGATGATTTTCTTGGGCTATCAATGCCCCAATCAAAAACACTTTTTAAAACTGTTATTTAACTGTTCAGGACCTGTTGATAATTACCAAGAACGTTTATATCAAAAATTCAGCAATATACAACTAAAAAGAATTTCAACTTCTTTCAAAAATTTTGTATAGATTCAAACGGAATCTATCTGATCAAATTTGAAAAAAAAGAGTTTAAACTAAACAATTAAATCAGAATTCGCTGAGCACCAGAAACTGTTTAATGGTAAAAAGAGGGTTAGCCTTTGTCGGATTTCGAATAATTGATCCCAAGATTAGTTAACGTTCACTCACATGCGGGATGTGAAATTTCTTAAAGTATCACAAGGTACCGAATCTTGTTCAGATATTCATTTAATTAAGATATGCTTATAAAGATGAGGAAATTATGTGAATAGGAGATAAAAATAGAATGAAATCACATGCTCCAAGGGTCCTTGGAAATGTGGGAGCAAGGAGAGGTATCTTGAATGAATAACAGATGACCGATCGTCAAGCTCTTACCTCAGAAAAGAGATTTCTGAGCCCCAGATGGGTTCTATCTCCGTCAGGGGCTCAGAAATTATTTTTCGGAGGTAAGAGTTTGACGTCCATTCATCTGTCATGGACTTATTATTTATTATTAAAAATTTATTTAAACTTATCCGCATGATACGATCCCTTCATACTATTCTCCACCCTTTATCCGCTGGCAATACGCCCAATAAGACTTGTATTTACTGAACATATTCATGTGGACAAACAAACTTACGGGATAATCGTACTAAATGGATCAAGTTCAAAGCTCTACGTGACCAAACGAACAAAAATTGTCCGATGTACAGTCATTCAACCATTGTTAGAAAAATTACTATCTAATACGGTTCTAACAGGATGGTACAATGCTGGCAAACATTTACAGATTAGTGATCAAACTAATGTAGGGCGTCGCAATTGCAAGAGAATAATACACAACATGCCTTTAAGTCTAAAAAGGCACACGTAATTTTGTTAACAGTAGGGGCACTGGAGGAGGATGAAAAAAGTTCCCAGTTTTGAAAGACATCATTTTGTTTTATATAAGAACATGTGCGGGTTCATCAGAGATAACCGATACGTAATAATTTGAAATTATTGATAATTTTATTAACAATATACTTGTAGCTCCTCTGGATCTAAATTAACCGAAGTTACCAGATTCTGATAAAGTTATAGTTTCAATGCTTAAAAATGTCTGAAGATATGACGAGATTCCTATAGATGTACGAAAATTGATATCTCCATTTTTTAATGTGACCGTCATCTGGATTTATCCTAGTTTTTGTGGCTAATCGAAATTGAGATAACCTTAAATGTAATTTATAACAATTATCCCACAGAATCAACTGTTATTTCTTAGATTGTTTCTGAATTATGATCTTGGTAACGACATTAACTTTTATTAATTTTTATTACGAACTTTAATACCTAACTATCATAAATATTTTAGTATGAGTTGTATCATGTATTTTAGAATGGTTTGCGACATGTTGAATGATCGACTTTCTTTTTACAGATTCTGATTTAAAATGGATTGTTCCCGCAACCCATCCAAACAATGGAAATCTAATGCTTTTAGTTGGGGAATGGTGGGAGATTGATTGTAGGGTGAATGACGATAAAGTTAACGTAACGTTATGGCAGCGCGAAATTTGGAGAGCACCTTTCGAAAACCAAAGAGACGCTGATGGAGAAAACATAAATATGAAAGATAAAAATGTCTTCCGGCTAGCAAAACTAAAGCTTAGCGACCAAGGCAGATACTTTTGCAAAGCTTGTGGAATGAAAAAATACGCTGGAGGAATTTACGTGAATCAAGGTAACACTTGTTTCTTGTGGTGAATCTACTCGCTGATACAGTGATGTTACAGAAAAAAAGTCTCGCTGATACAGTGATGAAATGCAGACCCAGCAAAACGTTCAAGAACTTTCGGTTCTGAGATGAATTACAACCTCAAAATGCACGCAAAAGCATTACATGTCAGAGAGACAAGCTGACACAATATCATTCTATAATAACGGACCAAAGAATTGATTTTAGGCGGGAGGGATGTGAGATCAAAAAAGGTGTGATCTTTTTTCTTCAATCTCATTTACCAGGATTTTCCCAGTACTTACTGATTCATGAGATTTATATTTTTCTCGTTTGACTTTTTTTCTTGCCTATACGCTGTGTAGGAAATTTTTTCTACTGTAAATATTTTTGCTCAATTGATCTTTCTATTATTCTTTGCTCATTCCACGCACAGGACATTTTTTGTACTGTATATATCATTTTTTCTCTGTACTTCAACCTCGATATGTTTTTCCTGTAGATATTCTTTTGCAGTCATTATTTTGAAAAGGGCCATGTGAAACATTCACTTCCCTTGGGAAGTTAAATGGTTGGATCCTTATCAAATTTTATAACACTATATTAATTAATAGATGTCATATTTATAAGTTGAGGAAGACAGTTTGTATTTGGATGTGAGGGTTTTGGCAGCAAAAAGACACTATTTTCTGCTACCATATTTAATTTGAAACCAGTTGCAGTCACGAAAAACAATTTACAGATCTTTATGAATATAACACAGATCTCTTATCACGTCTGGGTATGTATACCTCTGAAATAAAGTCTACATCAATTCTTTTCCGGATGGATGTCTCACCTTGATGAGTTTAATGGTCTGACTTTAGCCATAAGTAAAATAAAGACTGACCCGGTAAGGAAGATCTTCGATCGTAATGTCAATATTGTCCCTCGCAAGGTTCAGTTGTTCCCCGTCCAATTTGGATTTTAAAAGGTTTTCAATTTGGCTCAAAATTTATGATATTTTGTTCTTCTTTTAAATAAAATTTCGAAGAGATGTTCTCTTATTCAACATTATTTTTGTGTTAAGGTGTCCCATTTGCAACACCGAGTATCACAAAAACACCAAATACCGATTTATTGCCATATGGAAGCGCTGTTACATTAAAATGTAATGTGGAAGGAAGTTACGCAGATTATGAGATAAAATGGTTCAAAATTATTTCATTTCGTGAAAAGAAACTCTTGCTTTCCCAAGATGCATCAAGTGTTGGTGAAGACAACACAAAAAATGTACAGAGAGAAGTCTTAAAAATCGACAAACTTACCGAGAAAGATAATGGAAGCTATTTATGTCAAGTGAGACGTTTTGCTGTTGACCACATCGCTAATAATAGCGTAGATATAATTGTTGAAGGTAAGGATAAACGTAGTTTTCAATGCTCTTGTACTAATCCCTTCCACTTACCTAAACAATCACCTGGAATAAGCTAATTTGTAGTTCTGTCCTCGGAAGCCTATGATACGCCTTCAATTCATTGTCTAAGCCAGAGTAACTAACTGACCAGAGGTTAGTTTACCCAAAGGATGACGATAGCCTTTTCATTAATTGGGAAATATTTTATGAGAATCTGGTATTGAACTCTATTTGGAAATAAGGGGCTGTTAAGATGAAGTCGGACTGAAGTCTCAAGCTGATCGAAAAACTCGACCCGCTCGAGTAACTATGTCAATTTCTATTGTTTTCAGAAGTCAAGTCAATCCTGCATCTCAATCCGATTGACTTCTCAATCCACTTAATGTAAACCGTAAATTCGCTTAATGTAAACCGTAAAGAGACATTTAAATGAAATGGGTCGGAACTAATTAATATTTTAAAGTCAATTCAGATTTCGTCGAATTCAAATTTCGATCCGGCCTCATGTAAACAGCCTCTACAGGGATTATTTATATGGAGGCGACCCATCCATCTTGGTAGGGTTAGCCCTAGTAAGAGGGCAGGTTTTCACCTCGCTTTTACATGAGAATTTTCTGGCCCTTTTGGCAGGGCTGGATCTAGCACGTATGCGTTATAGGAAAGCTAGCCTTTCTGAGTGTATTTACATGAAAAATTCCAGCTCTCCTAGGCGAGATATCGGGTAGCCAATGGCGAGATCTCGCTTAGGAGGGCTGGCCCTTCTCTCATGTAAACGAAAACAAACTTTACAAATGATTTTACAGGGAGGTGGGATCTCGGCAAAAAGTGCTAGCCCTACAAGAAGGGCTGGCTCTCTTCCATATAAACACCACCTAAAACAATGTTTGGATTTGTGACGACCCCAACATCAAAAAATCTGGAACGAGTACGACTTTCGGTTATTTACTATGTGAGGTCGATATTTTAATCACAGAGAACGTAGATGAGGTACTACCTCATACAGCAACTTCAGACGATGATAGTTAACTCTGTTGACTCTACCATGTTAAGCTAGTTACCGGTGAGAGGGCTAAATATTAGGCAACGAGGAAATCTTAATAGTCTAATGACGGAGTTTCGACAAGCAAGCTGACTGCAAAAGTAATGGGTATGGCAATGCCAAATTTATTACCGACCTTTGGCGCCAGCTCCACCTCCACATTTATCTATGATCCATACGGTTCTAATTTACTCTGACTCATGAGTTCTAAAGCGCTGTAGTAAAAGGGAATTATAGACTAACATAATATCTATCACGGTAGAATTATATTTACTTGAATGCTTCAAAACTACTTCATTAGCCAAATATTATTGTCAAATAAAGACAACTGACATTTTTACAACAGACCCCTCCCTTATGTTAACCGGTCTTCCCTTCAGATTTTCAATAAGATTCATGTTTTTCAGACGTAGACGATCATATATATATATATAAATAAGAAGGTCTACTTGTACCAAGTCTAAAGTGATAATACGATTAATGTTTTGTAGTTAAGTTTTGAAGAAGAGAACAAGCGGTGAAGTGTTTACTAGAAGCTTTAAGATGACGTTTTACTACATATTTATTTCATCTGAACAGTATTACTGCAATTTTATTTTAAATTGTGATTGAAAACTTTGAAGAAAGAAACCTCTACATGTCCTCATTCATGTCATATTCTTATCTTTTTAATATGCGAAAAAATATAATATTCGAAAACTCGGATATGACGAGTGGTTGTTTAAGTTTTTTTCTGTTAAAACAGTAGCGTTCTTTCCGAAAATGGTTTAATTTTGGTACTAGAAAGATTAATAATAGTAGTGAATGAATAACAAGTCACAAACTGTCGGGATACGAAAATGCTATTTGCCAACTACACATTATAAGAAGTAACTGCGGAGGTAAAATTCCCGGACGGTGGGAGAGAATCAATACAGGGGAAAAGGCCTATAACCAAAATTAACATGACAGATGAAGCAAAATAATTACCTTTGTAGCTCGTAGGATGCGTGTATTTATCAATGATTAGGCTTCAACGCAACTACGTAGCTAACCCGATGAACCATAATATTTCGAACAGGCCCTTCCAGTAATTACCAAGGTAGGACTTGCTGCATAGCCTACCATACTTAATAGATTAATTCCACTGATGGTTATGATTTATTCAGTTTCAAGAAAACCCAGCCTGTTGACAACAAATAATACAAAGCAAATATTTGGTGAAGGAGTGCAACTTGACTGCGTGTTGGAAAAGGATAGTCCGGGCAACGTAAATTTTAGTTGGTATTCCTGTGATTCAGAGGAACAAAAGCTATGCACTGAAGAAAACAGATGGCAAGCATTGTCAAAGATGAATTTGGAAGTTCAAATGTTCAAACGCAAGAGCTCACTCAAAATCTATGGTCAAAAAAAAACAGGAATGACTTATCGTTGCTCGGCTAGCAATGAGATGGGGATGACTGACCTAACCTGGAAAATCGTTCCAAGTAAGTCAAAGTTATCTGTTTGCATTTAGTAACGTATTGAAAAGGGTTGTTCAACTGGGTGTTTGAGTTCCCATGCTATCTCTCAATGATGACAGAGATATTGGCTGATTAACTTTAGTCCACTTCCATGCATCGTGATTTTCTTGAGGAGTTCTATTTTCTTATTATTTTCTTGACGTTTTCTAAAAGACTAGAAATCTCTTAAATTCTAGTTCGTTTACTGTTCTATTATGTGGAATTTTAGTAAAAGTATTTTGCTAAACCCTACCTTAAAAGATCAAATGTCGTTACATTCGATGCTTTTGCTGTTACAAATAGAGGTTTCGCAGTTACATGCATTGCTTTGAACGTTATATCTCTTTGATGTCATATGGCATACTTTGTAGAATATACCTGGATATTATGCCCAATGCTATTGACACGATACGTGGTATTTTCGATATACAGGATGATTTGGTCAATTGATCCGGTGTATATGTATGTGTATGTGTACGTGTACGTGTATGTGTATGTGTATGTGTATGTGTACGTGTACGTGTATGTGTATGTGTATGTGTATATCTATCTATCTATCTATCTATCTATCTATCTATCTATCTATCTATCTATAAATATATATATATATATATAATTCATTAAAAATTCATGAGGTAAAGACAAAAGAAAATCATAAGCGTGTCGGATCTATATATGTGATAAAGATACATGTTCCTTTATATGTGAAGAAGAAGTTCAATTTTTTCGGCTTACGAACGATAAATTTCCAAATTTTCTTCACGAATTAGCGTATTAAGAAGTGAATTTTATAAGACATTTAAAAAACTCGCAGTTCGTGCTTTATCGGATCTAAATCACTCGGCTGTTGCCTCATGTTTTTAATCCTGATAAAGCACTCCTGCTCGGTTTTTAAATATTGCTTGTAAAATTTTTTAATTATTCATTATGCCACGAACCAATCAGAGCTTACTATTCTGGTCATGTGGATATCATTTTAAATGGCAATAGACAGCACCTAGCATGGTTAATTAGTATGCATTAACTTTCATAAAGATCTCTAACTCTACCTATTTTATTATTACGTTACTGCAGATAAATTCATAACAGTGGTGACCAAGAATATCTTTGAAATAGTTTTATTCATAATTTTTAGAGCAATTCATTCCGAAAGCAGTCACCACACTTTACTGTTAACAAAACTTATTGTACAGCTGTTGAACACCAAGTTCCTATAAATATTTTCCACTTCACTCTTCGTATTCTCTGGCATAGGAAAATTTGCTGGCACATTGTCTGATACATCAAATAAATAACCAAAAAATGTCTTCGTATTAGCTTCCTTTCTTGAATTATTATCACCGCCTACCTCCCGCATCGTGATACTCTCTGTTTTTTCTTCTTCTCGCACTTTCTCCCTTTGAAGCCTGGTATCACTACTACTACTTCTTATAGAATCTTCGCAGGGATCTAGGATATTGCTTAAATTATCCACCTGGCTTTTACAAGGGTTCTCATATGCAAAAAGTGCACTGGACCTGTGCCCGGACCTTTCCCTTGTTAACTTCTCTCCAACCGATTTTTGAAACAATCTACTAACGGACGTTATTCGCAAACAGTGAGCTGTTTTACGTGATAAACCGGCCTTCTGGCACAACTTTTCTGGCAAAATCTCATTTAAGGTACACAAACCTGTTGGACTCTCTTCATATTTGAAATCTCCACTCTTGTGCTGTCGAAAATAGAAACTTTCCACTTTACTGATATATAGCGAATACATAGAAACCAAACAAGGAGAATGTGTTTCTCCAACTTTGTGGCACATATGCTTGATATAACGTGGTTTGTTTGTCAACTCTTTTAAACCACCTTGGAACATTTTCGACAACCTCTCATCGAAAACAATAAAATTATTATCTATAGTTACATTACAAAGTCTCACCTGCCTATGTTCGCAAACCCGAAGACCAAAAAGTTTCCCATTATAGAAATATATTTTATGTAATAATGACTCAGCTGAACCAGACCCCAACAGTTATCTCTCCCAGAGTAGACTCTCGTCTGCTTCTGTGATCTCTTCTCTCCGTTCCTTCGTACAAATTTGGGCAATGCCACGCTAGGTTGCGTCCTTTATCTCGCCATCTAAACATTTCCGAAAGAATCAGAACCTAGCAACAAGTTTAAGAACATATTCAGCCAAATATATATATATATGTATGTATGTATGTATGTAATTATATCGCTTACCTCAAAAAGTCACTACAGCCTGTTTCATCTTGGGAAAGAATCTTCAGGTGACTGACGAACTTCGAAACCAGGAAGCTTTTTATGCGTAGGCCGGAATGTGGGCGTTAGGGCGTGGAACAATAGGGGGATTTTGTTTTTGTTTTAGGTTGTTTATGCGGAATTTGACCTTGTGTGGGCAGGCCGAAACTATTTCCGATCTTTTGTTTAGCAAGTTATTTTTATCTTTACGTTCAAAATAGAAAATTTTTCCTCTAGACATAAATTACATCGTTTTGATCCTCCTGAATATGAAATAGCGTGTTTTAAAATAGACCATTTTATGGTGAAATCTTGTTTGTTGTTTTTCAAATTCCAAATGTGTTTAGAAAGCTCCGTTTCATTAGAATATTTTATGTGTTGAAAAGACTTAGTGTGGTTACGATATCGCTCTTTGAATGTCTTAGATGTCATCCCTATGTAGTGTTTTGTGGTGTTCGTGTTGCATGTTGTGACTGATGCTTTGTATACTATGTCCTTGGTTAAGCATTCTTTCTGAAGTGGGCATGCGTCCTTGTTCCTACAGTTGCAGTTTTCAGTGGCCTTATTCTGTGGTTTGTTTTTCCTAATTATGCGTGAGTTGTGTCGTGTGATAAAAGATTTAATGTTGTTCATGCAGCTATAACTAACCTTGACTGTGTTCCTATTGAAAATCTTATGAAGTTTATGGTGTGGAGGAAAGTGTTTATCGATGAGGCCTAAGAAATCGCGGCCGGTGTTTGAGCGGACGTTTTTGCTGTATGGTGGGTTGAACCAAATGATATTACGTTGCCTATTTCTACGTGGTTGTTGAGGTGTATATCGAATGTAACTGAGATCGTGGTCGAAACTGCTGTGTTTGAGTGCCTTCTGATACATCGGTGCGCATTCCCTAAATGTCTGTTCATCTGATGAAAGTGATGCAATGCGCGTGTTGATTGCTGTAGGGAGTTGCCTTAAAATACTAGGTGGGTGGTTAGAATGCTTATTTATGTATAGAGGATCGTCATTGGGCTTCCGAAATGGTTTAAATTTTCCGGTGTTGAGGTCGAAAGTAACGTCTAAGAAATTAACTATTTTCAAGTTCGCTTCAGCGGTGATTTTGAGATCGAAATTTTCGAAAATTTTCTGCAATTCTTTTCTTGTTTTGTCTGCCAAACGTGCCGATTTGTTTTTCATGATAGCCAAACTATCATCTCTATAGAGGCCAATGTTTTCTTTCCCGAATTTACTGTTCAAGTGGTTGAGGATAAAAAGTCCTACGAGTTCGCAAACTTCGGCGCCATCGAAGCTGCCCATTGTAACATCAAATAAACTGTTGCTATCTTTTTTAATCCATGGTTTTTCGTTATTGAAAAGTAAAGATTTTCTAGCGTGTTTAATTATTGAAATATCGTCTTTTGAAATACTAGCCAAACTAGAGGCCCAACATAATGCTTGGTCCAAAAGTTTTTCCGAAATAGATGGATAAAAATCAACAATGTCGAAAGAGATGAAAGAATGTTTGCTTTTATCGCTAATATTGCCAAACCACTCGATAACTTGCTGAGTGTTTCTCCATTGATTTAGCTTCAGATTTTCTCTTAAAGTTGAATTAATTTTGTCCAAAATAATTTTGCTCAGTTTTCCGGATTCACTTTTTGCGGGGTTGATTAGGCGGCATTTTGGGTTGTTTTCGAAATTTTCTTTATGGTCTTTTAAAGAAATAAATGCTTCACGTTTTTTCATCTGTTCAATTCGGTCTCCAATTTCTAATTTGTTCGAAATATCTTTTAGTTCTAGATCAATATTTTCTATGATGTCCTCAGATCCGTGTTTGTAAGTTTTTGTAATGTTGTCATGTAGTAACTTGTTGTATGTGCCGAGCGAAGTCTCGTAAATATTCCTAGTTTTATCTGCAAAAATAAAAACGTTAGGGGAAGAGTTTACTTTCTTTAAATCGTTTGCCAAAGATTTCTGGAAATGGTTTCTTATTGGCCGAAATTTGACGTTTTCAATAAGGTTGGCGAGATCGTCTTCGAAAGGTTTCATTTCCAAAATAGTCGGAGGTGTTTTGTTGGATGTAAGGTCAAAAAGTTTGTTTTTATCGTTGTTATTCTCGCCTTTTAGAAAAAAGTGAGCTTTCCATCTCATCCGTTTTGTTACGCTTTCAACTTTTTCAACTAGGTTCTTCAAATAAGCATCCTGTGTTGGTAATGGTATATTCTTTAGTGAATAATCCAATCGAAATTGTCGCATTTTGAAGTTTAAAATGAATTACGCAAACGAGAGTGCACAACCGATAAACGGGTGCGGAATACGTGAACGTTTAGGTTTACGAAATGCAAAGAGGGCTCAATAACGCAAAGAAAGAGCAAATGGGATTTGCTCTTTCTTTGCGTTATTGAGCCCTCTTTGCATTTCGTAAACCTAAACGTTCACGTATGTATGTATGTATGTATGTATGTATGTATGTATGTATGTATGTATGTATGTATATATATATATATTAATAAGGTTAGAACAGCGTTTGCTACTCAGAGTTTTATGTGTCTACAACACGATCATCAGGCAACTGACAGTTTGCTTCTATTCATTTACATAGTAGAAGCGAACTGTCAGTTGCCTGATGATCTTGTTGTAGACACGTGAAACTCTGAGTAGCAAACGCTCTTCTAACCTTATTAAAGTTATTTCGCTCTACTTACATTGTATCGAGCACTCTCAAACCAATCGTCAACTGTGTTTCTTGTATGATACACCTTTGCTTTTGCTTTATATATATGTATATATATATATTCTTAATACGCACGCTCTCAAGCTGTTCTCTCAGAAAAACTTTCTGAGTCCTTGACGGGAATCAAACCCGTAACCTTTACTGGAAACGAGCTATTGGCTGAAGGATGTAGAGTGCTCAATACTTAAAGAGTAGAGCAGTATAGTAGAGTTAACTTAAAATATCATCTGTCGCTACTCAGATTTTCACGCGTCCATCTGCTAATATCACAAACTTGATCCTTCAGGGAAGTTAACCGTTAAAAAATGATCGGTCCAAGTAAACCTCTTTCTCACCTTCGGCCAAATTTCCCAAGAATGTTAAATGAATCTTCGCCTTTCACGTCTAACAAATGTCGGTTTAAACCACACATCTACAAATACAAATTCTTCGGCGGATACAGTTCACTTGTCTGTTTTGCAGTTTCACAAACAAATTTAGACAGCCAAAAGTTCAAGCTGTAAGGTGTCATTTCTTCCAGTCTCATGTTTAAGTCTTGCACTTGACTCGAATTTATGCACTCATTAACCACTGACTCCAAGTGGGGCTTCTTGTTACTTTTGTTTTGCTGCCAATCCTCAAAAATTTTCCTTGCCTACTTCATGTTGTAGTGAGTAGCTTTTGGCGTTACTGCCGCGAGTAAAGAATGTTCTTCCACTTCATTTTTTGGTTCACGAAACCGTCCGGCCGACACACTTGATCATACCGTGGTCAACTCCCTATTGCAAATAATTCCTTAAAACCATCTATGAATTCAATTTCCATAACTATTGAATTTAACTTCGATCAAATATGTTTCCAACACAAGGTACCCTGTTTACTTGCTTACTAGCTTCTGGCTTGAGAGCTTCTTATTCATTTGACTACAACGTATTAATATTCATTCGCAATCGATCTTTATGGCGATTAACTATGGCTCGCCTTCGGCTCTCCATTGTAAATCGCCATAAATACCTCCCGCTCATATTTTAACTATTACATATAATTTTATGTATATACATATGTGTTTATATATATATATATATATATATATATATATATAAACCAAAGGTGAGGACCAGAATGGTTGCAGTGTTGGTTTGAAAATGAAGAGCACTCAATACCATACCAGTAGAGCGAATAAAGAAGTAAAATAGACAAAATTTTTGCTGTCGCTACTCTGAGTTTCACGCGCTCGGGCGATCATCAGATCGCCTGAGCGCGTGAAACTCAGAGTAGCGACAGCAAAAATTTTGTCTATTTTACTTATATATATATATATATATATATATATATAATTCATTAAAAATTCATGAGGAAAAGACAAAAGAAAATCATAAGCGTGTCGGATCTATATATGTGATAAAGATACACGTGCCTTTATACGAACAATAAATTTCCAAACTTTCTTAGCAAATTAGCGTATTATGAGGTGACAAAAAAACTCGCAGTTTGTGCTTTATCGGGCCTAAAACACTCGGCTATCACCTCCTGTTTTAAATCCCGTTAAAAAATCTTTAAGAATTGATGAGGAAAATGCAAAAGAAAATCATAACCGTGTCGTGTCTTTATTTGTGATAAAGAACCACGACCAGCCGACAATTTAAAAAAGTATAAAATAAAACAAATTCTGAAAATTAAAGACATCTTGGAAAAACTCAAGATATGAGTCAAAACAAGACGAGAATATCAGACTGTAAGATTTCGACTTTATTACAAAGTCATCATCAGACAGAATGATATACAAAACAAGCCAAGGTCTATATATATAGTGTGGACAACGAAAGTGAGGAATCTTATACCTAAGATATTAACACGACAGAACGCATTGCTGATTACTCATTAACTCGAGAGAAAACTATTTACAAGACAAAAGTCATTAATAACAATTGACCCGACAATACTGATGTTTAAGATGACGTAAGATGACTGAGACCAAGGCCGCAGAGAGGGGGGCAGGACGGGCAACTTGCCTCGTGCCCCCTACTAGATAGCGGCCCCCTAAAATGTTTGAGCTTTACGTTTTTGACGTAACGAAGATTAAAGACAGTGACATAACGGACGGCAGTTGGGTTAGAGCAATGGTCACTGCCCTCAAAATGTAGAGAAACAGCGTTTCAGAGCGTTGGAGCCCCAAAAGGGAGACGAGGGCCCCTAACACAAATTTTGTAAAGGCCCTCATCAGCTCCATAATTACGTTACTGATTTATGGTCACATATATGACGTCGTCAAGGGCCCCAAATCGATATTTTGCCCCGGGCCCCACAAAACCTCTCGGCGGCCCTGACTGAGACAGGTGAGTATAAGATGCCAAAGGTCGACAAACTGAGAATAATCGTAAGCCATTAAGTTGACAAACGAAAGAAAGACAAAGAAAGGAAAGAAAAGAAAATAGTCGGAGTGAGAACAACATATAAAGTAGGAGGTCGGAAATATGAAAGTGCGAGGCCGCTTAGTTGAAAAGTGTGAGTTCTTTTGAAGCTTTCAGTCTGGAGTTGATTTCAGGCTTATTAAATTTAATATGGAGAGCTTCAATAAACAAGAGATCAAAAAGCGATTTAATCCATCCGCTTTTTGATCGCGCATTTAAAATTTGTAGCACCAAAAAGCTTCTTAACAACCAAATAGATACTCTCAAATCTTTTATGTCATGGAATGGTTACCCTATTGGTATCAAGAATTTTCTGATTAATAAGCTAGAACTAAAATACAAAAGTTCTCCTTCGACAACCATTGCGGCTTCGGATGCTGATTTGCCAAGGGTCTGGGTTCGTCTCCCATACCTTGGTAAACGCGGCGAAAGTTTAGTTAAATCTTGCGTTTCTAAAATTCGGCGTTATCTACAGAATCCTATTAAATTCATTATCGTTTATGACACTAAAAAAGTTTCTTATTTTTGTTCCAACAAGGACAAAGTTCCGGAGTTATCTCGTAGTAATGTCATATATGAAATCACTTGTCCAGTTTGCATGAAAACTTATATTGGCAAAACCGATAGATGCATTTACAAACGTCTGACAGAACACTCTACTCAACTTAACACCAGTGCTATGGCACAACTCCTCACTGAATGTGAACACGCACAGTTTCTTGCCAAGTTACAGGGTCAATAAGATCGATTTAATAACCTTCCCTCCTTTTCGAATTCATCTAACCCTATCAAAACTTTAATCTTTAATAACTATAAAATTCTTTACTCGGGTTGTAGAGTCCTGAGCACTAGTGACGTCACATCACGCCACGATGTCAATTTCGTTGTGTGTGCGCTGTGATACTTAGAGTGTTGTCATTGTACTGTTGAGTTTGTAAATAAAGGTTTATACACCACATTTTTGGTGACGAGGAAAACTTAAACTTCGGCCAGAGAAGTAGACGAAGTGTTCGAGGACTAACCGGACTGGTTGAGACAGGAATTGGTAGGGGAAACCTTGCCGACTTTTGGAAAGATAGATGAATACAACGAAAGCGAAGATTGGCGCCATTATGTCGAACGTCTTAACCACTTCTTCGAAGCAAATGAAATCACAGACGACGCTAAACAGCGGTCAATATTCCTGGTTAGTGTTGGTGCAAAGACATACAAGCTGATCAGAAGTTTAGTAGCTCCAGAAGATCCGAAGGAAAAGAGCTATACAGATATGGCAAAGTTGGTTCAAGAACACTTCAAGCCAAAGCCTTCAGTGATAGTTGAACGTTTCAAATTTAACACCCGCGGTCAGCAACAAGGTGAGACCATTTCAGTATTTTTAGCTGAGTTAAGACGTCTCTCGGAGAATTGCGAATTTGGAGCGACTTTAGATGAGATGTTGCGAGATCGTTTGGTTTGCGGGGCGAGTAACAACAAAATTCAACGACGCCTGTTAGCAGAACCCAACTTGACATTGAAAAGAGCCATGGACTTAGCAATAGCCATTGAAACAACCGAGAAAGACGCGCAAGATATGCACAATAACAATACCCCCGGCGGAAGCATAGTGAATAAGTTAGAGAAACAGCTAAAGCACTCTAAAAGGCAAGATACAGGCAGGTCAGTCAAATGCTTTCGGTGTGATGGTAATCACCACCCAAGTGACTGCCGTTTTAAAGAAGCTAATTGCCACACGTGCGGGAAAATTGGGCACATCTCCAGGGCTTGTCGAAGTAAAGAGAAGAGAAGGCCCGGGGCTGGGAAACAACATGGGGAAAAGAAATCAGAGAAACCCACATCCACCCACCATCTTGGTGAAGGAAGAGAAAGTCACTCAGAAAACGAACAATCAACACGCATAAAGGCCTCTACAGATATAACCGCCTTCCCTATGGTATCGCTTCAGCACCTGGTATTTTTCAGAGAATGATGGAAGGATTACTATAAGGAATACCCTGTGTAGGAGTTCTACTGGACAACGTTCTGATCACCGGTCCAACAGATGCAGAACATCTGAACAACTTAGACCAAGTTTTGAAACGTCTTTCAGATGCGTGTGTACCCCTTAAACACGGAGTGATGCTATAAAAGGGTAAGCTCCTCCCACATTTCTGGCTTCTTATGGCGGTTGCATGTTTCAAAATGGCGGACACTTTGAAGCGTGACTGAAGTGGGCAACGTAGAGCTCCACAAGCGTGTCCTAGAGCCTAAAGCTACGGAAATACTTTTAAAATGTGTTTTTAAAATACAGCTAAACAATATATAAAACAATAAATGGCTGAACATGCCACATTTACTGATTTTTCTGGTTGTTATACGTCGTATTATAATCATTCGAGACGTACTGCGAATCTTCATTCACTTATAGTCATCCTACCCGCGCAGTGTTTGGGCATGATTCACATTTTATTACGTCCGCGATGTGTCATAGCCATCTGTATTCTTTTTGTCGCATACTTGAAGCTTGTAATATAAATATAAACAAAAACTGGCACTACTTTCAAGTTCATTTGTGACAAATATGCTCGGTTGCTCTCATCCAACAGCTCGGACTTCTACCTCTGCGCAAAGCACAACTCCGCTTTCTGCGGGGCTTAGCAAGTATGATCGCAATAAAGCCTACTACCAGAAGAATAAAAGTGCAATTAAAGAGAGCAAGGCCTACTACGGCTTCAAAATGGAAGTGAAACACGATGAGGAAGGGCGCTTGGTAGAAGTACGTAAAAAGATCAACACCGTGAGGAATCAGTTTCTGTCCAACGGAAAACCGGCAGGAAATATTGAAGTGATGGAATTGCTCTTGGATTGTTGGCTCAGTCAAAACAGTTCAAATGGCCAACTGGCGCAAAATACTATCCAGGCAGCAACGTCGTTGCAAACAAATTCATCTCCTATATTCTCCTCATCTGAACTTGATATTCGTCCACCGGAAATTAGTCTGAACTCAATTGACCAATAACATGCGACCTTTCCTCAATCAAAAATTGACAGGCTGAGAAACTCAGCCTCTTCTTATGCGATCGCTCCGTGTTTAAGAAAAAGAAATGCCAGTATATGAAGCCATCACTTGAATGCCTGGAACACCGAGTGGATAAAGAAGGATTTCATCCAACTGAAACTAAAGTTAAAGCTATCAAGGAAGCTCCAGCTCCGACCAACGTTACTGAACTGAAATCATTTCTTGGAATGGTTAACTTTTACGGGAAATTTCTTCCTAATCTGTCATCGACCTTTGAACCTCTCCACGAGCTCCTTCGCAAGGAAAAACGTTGGACATGGAAAAGCCGTCAACAAAAAGCTTTCCAAGCAGCTAAAGACCAGCTGCAATCATCCCGAGTATTAGTACATTACGATCCCGCAAAGAAGATAATTCTTTCGTGTGATGCCTCTCCGTATGGCGTGGGTGCTGTACTAGCACACGAAATGGATGACGGTGGTGAGAAGCCGATTGCTTTCGCGTCGAGGTCACTCTCCAAACCTGAGAGAGGATATTCCCAGCTAGATAAAGAAGCACTAGCCGTTATATTTGCTGTTAAGAAGTTTCACCAGTTCCTGTATGGTCGACACTTCATCATCTACACCGATCATAAACCACTGATTGGTTTGCTGAACCCTGATAAAGCCACACCCCCTATGGCAGCAGGTAGGATGCAAAGGTGGAATTTAACACCCCTAGCATACGAGTACGAGATTATATACCGACCCGGTCGCGAGAATGGAAACGCGGACACCTTAAGTCGTTTACCGCTCCCAGATACACCACAGTCGACAACGAGCAAATACGGAAATCTTAAAATTTAGGTCTTGAATAACTTGCACTCTGGGGTCACTATGAGTATTATGTTTGCATCGCTCAACGTGACACCGACATTGATTGGTCGAGTTTTACGTTTGTCCTCCAATGTAAAAGAATTTACTGATTAGGATTTCTCATAGCATTTTTTTTACTCAGGAAAAAGTAGAAATTCAAGATTTTTATCACTACAAGCTTACAAAGGAATACAATAACAAAGTAGCGTTCGTACACCGTTTGTTGACATTCGAAGTCAATTACTGAAAAACAACTGAACCGCTCGTTGCTATAGAAACAATTTGAGGACAACTACGAAATTTGGATCCACTGTTTTATCAATTTCAGTGGTTTGAGTGGCAAAAATTTCAGATCAGTTTGATTAATCCCACAGACCGATTTTACTTCTTAAAAACATGGAACTTACGAAACTTGCCATAAATCAAACCACTAGTTTGTGCGTGCCCTTTTTTGTATTATATCATAACAACTGATCTGTACTGTTTTTAGTCTTGACATTGTGTTTGGGTATTTTAGACGTTCCCACGGTAATGTCTACCAAGTTACTGTTATTCAGAAATGCTCCATAATTGTATTTCATAAATGGCATAATGTTGATGTCACTTTGCCCTGGACATGATTGATTACTTACCCGTAAGTATTCGAAAAGATTAGTTTCAAAACCTAGGAGATATACAGAAATGCCAGAAATAATCCACTGGATAATCTTTTTTCCATAAGACGTCATCTGAGCAACATATTTACACACAATCTCATAAATATGAAAACCGACATGTGAGAAGTATTTAATTTAATTTAATTTAAAACTTTATTTAAGTGTCTATGTTTTTAGCTATAAGCTAACGGGGGACACTGTAAAATAATAAGTTAAATACCCGATAGAAATCATTAAAAAAATTTAAAAAAATTGCGTGTAGATTATATAATTATTTACAAAATTTATTTAAAAAAAACCTAAAAATGTCTAAATATTTACAAGAGTTGAAAGATCAACATTCCTAATGTTCCTCTTAAACGAGTTCAGAGTTTCTATCATTCTTAAGTGTCTTGGCAACTTCGACCAAATGAGAAGTCCCATATATTTTATTGAATTCCTACCAAATCTAACAGTTTCGAATCTTGGTAGTTCGAAGTCACTATTCCGTAAGTTATACTGAGTGCTCTTTATAGTCCAGTCAATATACGGATTGACCCACCACTAATTGCAACGGAAGGTTTTTTTCCACAATAGAGCCTGGAATACCGTATAGAACAACATACTAAAAGTCATATTGAATCCATGCAGGAGAACATCTTCAAAATCGTCTTTCTTTGAAGTCAGGGGTTGGGCTGACATGAAAACGAGGCTAGCGACCGGAAGTTGCTTTGTTTTGCATCTCCACTGCCGACGTTTGACCGAAATATCTAGAATTTTTTTTGTGGAGCTGGTGTAACCTTTATAAAGAACAAAAATACGGAGGAAGTTGGAAAGGAGTGGTAGGATACTCAGAATTGGTGAGGTGGGGGAGGAGAGGTAAAGAGTAATTTTGACTACCGTTTTCTATTGGTGATTCCCGCTTTCAGTTCGTCGCTAGTAACACTTCACTACTAGAAGTTAACTGTTTTTTTTAATTAGTTTCAGCAAGCTCTCCATAAGTTGTCGTGATTTTCAATTATACTAAAATCCATCCTCAGAACTCATCGCTATCGTCGTCCAGTAACTGTATGGTAGAATTCGTACACGCAGAACCCTTACACTGGCCACATGCAGGAGAACACTCCAAGTTATTCTAGCGGGCAGGTACATCTCCTAGTACTGCAATCAGATGAACAGTTGTACCGTACTATATGTAAGAGAGACTCTGGTGTTGGTGGCCAGTCCGTCATCACAGGGACGACTTCATTGACCTCTTTCATTCTCTAACCCACCTTTCTACTGGTAGGTCGTCTCCCTTCCACTGTCTTATCTGCCGGTACATTCTAAAGCTATGATATTTTGATGCAGCTGTTGTTGGAGGCAGGCTCTGGGGCTGAATCTGCGAGGACTTGCTTGCGGGTTTCTCACAATATCTCGTATTTTCTTAAAGCATCAAGGCTGTCTCCAGGCTTTCCGTTGTACAAACAAACCAGTGCATTCTCACCCGCAGTCGCAATAGCATCCGTAGTAGAATCGATGTCAAAGACTTTTGCCTGCTCTCGAAAGTAGGGGGAGTTGATGAATTTCTTCAGAGCAACACCCTTTCCGATTCCATGTAGGCGAGATGTCGTATCACAGCCGAGAATGGCGTGAATAAACAAGATGTTGCTACATACATCTTCACCCAACTGCTCTTTCACTTTCTTCACATTCCAAACACGTCGTTCGCTTGAATTTGCCTTTGGCTCTAACTTGAAGTATACATCACTGTCGCGTTCAGGGCTAGTGTAATAGCAGAAAAGTACGAGTACGTCAGTATCGTCACAGACTAACACAGTGAATCTTGTTCTTGCAGACTCCACAGTAGTCTTCACAATGAGTACGTCGGCGTCGTCCTGCGCGTGGTGTGTTTCGCAGTCATTCTTCTGCAAGAACAGGCTAAGCATTCTGGTGAACAGTTGTTTATTCCTCACATTTGAGAGGAAATGATCTTTCTTCAGTGGCGTAGCCACTGAAGAAAGATCACCCGGGCCAGGGTGTCAGCTACGAACATGGGCGTTTCCCAAAACGTCTTTGGCATACTCAACTGAAAAATACACGACAAATTTTGAATAATTTGATATCAACCCTTTAAGTTTGGTCCACGAATGGAATTTCTTTGCCCAACTTTTTCTTCTACGCTAAAAATTCGCGCAATTTGGTCTCATCAATGAGATATCTCGTGGTTTTAAAAGTAATTTGGAGGATCTGTACGACTGAAGCCTTCGAATCCAGCTCGGTGCTGCAGCCTAAAAAACGGGAATAGCGCCCTCATAATGCAAGAAATAGCCTTTCAGAGACCCAAGAATTCAAACATTTCCCGGGGGAGTATGTCCCCGGATCCCCTTAATTAGAATGCTTCCCAGGCCCGGGCATCACAGATTCTCTGGCTACGCCACTGTCTTTCTTCATTGTAATTCTCATATCTTCTGAAGAAGACACCGTTGCCCCTACTTTCCCTGCTGTTCGTCTCTTCTGCATCATCACTCTTTGTGGATAGTTCTTCGTATCCATCAAACACGATAACAGGCTTGCCCTAATTTTTGGTCACGTAATTGCAGTATTGAGTGCACACTTTCTTGTAAGTGACTGATCCTCGAGGCCAGGGGATCCGATGAAGGAGTGCACCACCATCCAATACATAACAAACATCTCCTGGTGGGCCTTAAGTTGCATCTCTTGTCAGCATAGACCATAGACCATCAGCAAGGACTGGCTTTAGCGGCTGCTGCAGTATAAGAGGAGAGTCGAAAAGAGCAATAGGGTAACTGCAGAGTTCATAACGGAACACTCCTTCCATGTCGCCTAAGTTATTAGAGGCAAGGATGAGATGTTGAAACAGCAACCGTGGGTCTACTTGTACGACTTCTTTGTCAACCCCGACTGTCGATTTTGAAGCAAGAGTGACAGCCTGTTCGTTTTGCTTCAAAGTGTAATCTGCAGCATGCTTATCCGTCATCGACCACAAGACTGTCTCCCCAATTACCTTGGAGTTGCCTACATTAACAGAGTTGTCAGTATTCACCCCATTCATTATATTCTTAAGGTTGGGGTCGGATGCGAAAGGATTTCGCTGACTAAGTGTTGTAAGAACGGTGAATGTGTCCTTCATGTCTCTGTTGTCTAGCATCTGACATGTCCTTGTTTTGCTCTCCAGAATTATATTGTATGCCCGTTAGCTCCTGCATCATCCTGTTGGTTTCTGCGCAAGCTGGCATGGACTGAAACCAGATCAGTCATTGTTGTTCTGTCATGCCACTCCCTCGCGTCAATCCTCCGCTGGTCTTCAGGCTCCTGATCAATATCTGCTCGATAATAAGATCTGTAGCTAGGCCTGTCCAGAAGCGATCACTTCGTCTAACTACATGAAGACCCAATAAAAATCTTTGATACACATCTGGATGTTGTTTGGGTAGATCTGCCATGGTTTGAAGATACAGGCAAGCGCACGTCACATAGTGGTTGTGGCCTGATGCGGCGAGGTATAGAAGCATACTGTTTGAAGGTGAAGCTCCCAGTTTGCTGTGCGTTCTGCTTTAATGAATTGGCGCAAAATATCCACCATCTTCATATACTGTGGCCAGAGTGCGGCTGTGCGGCTACTCTCTCTAAGCAACAATCCTTTATTGCGCACACAATCTTTAATAACCCTCAGAGTGTTCGAGTGAATGACCTCCTCCACAGTATTTTTCTCCACGACTATTAGATAGTTCAAGTTGAGCTCTGCCCTGACTTTGTGATCGTGCAATATTCTGCTTTAGGCAGTAATCACGGAGGCAGATTTTGTGTACTTTTTGTCCAGTAACTGTTCTGATGGAGTCATTCCGTTCGTCACTTGCTCTATTTATGCCGACATTCCCCTTTTCTCCCAGCGTAACCAATTCTCCCTCTATCAACTCTTTATTGCATATTACACAAATTTCTTAATTCATTCTAAGATCATCCTGAGTCTTACAACCACTCTTGTTGTCAGCCGAAAGTGGTCGTAGATAACAGGTGGTTGCTAAAGGCAGAACCTGAACATTGTTCAAAACAGTTATTTGGTTTATAGTTGCTTTAAATACAATGGAAAATTGGGAAACAAAAAGTAATCGTCATTTAAACTATTTGATTATTTAAACTATTAAAGTGCTTGTTGTTGTGTGTTGATTTTACCGCCTCGTGACCCTTGTTCTCAAATGCTAAATCAAAGTGGCGGCAATTTATTAAACTTACGCGTTGTCCTTGTCATGGAATGTAGTGCAGTTGTTTAGGCATTTACCGCACGGATGAACTTCTAAGAATATTTTATGGAGTTGAATGCTTATTTTTACACTTACCTTTTAAAGAGTCCTTGCACAATTCGAAGGTAAAGCTACTAAAGGATTTGTTGCCGCGGCGCTTGCTAGGCAAATTGCCAAATCATAGCAATTTTAGTCATAATTTTTGACTTCCCACCCCTTCTGTTAACTCTTAAACAAAATAATAAAGTTGTAGTTTAACTCTGACAACAAAAATTCACAGATTTGCATTACATCTGGCTCAAAAATAAAGCAAACTGAAACTAATATGAGATGAATTGGCAATTGCGGCTAACACTTCCGCTTTGCATGTTGTCGCCTCTCATTTGTTTACCATGATAAAACGAACGCTTTTTGCTTGCATTTTGGTGCTTTCAAGTAAAAGTGGTCGCTCATACCACGTGAATTTCTTATTTGGGATGCTAAAAAGAGGTCGCTGGTTGCGTTAGCTTACCTGGACGCTCAAAGCTAAGCATTATCGTCGTACACGTGTAAACATTTTGTAGTTCAAGCGACCAAACGTTGTGTGTACGTTTAGTACTCCGGCGTCGGTGAAATGTACAAGCCATGAAATGAATGTGGCGTATTTTAATTATGTAATTTTATCGACTGAATAGTACTAGCAAATAATCCATTTACTCAGTACTTTTAAAGGTGTTTTTTTTCGAATAGAAGTAAATAAATAAATAGATAAATAAATAGATAAATAAATCAAAACAGAGACAGCATTACCTTGTCAAGCACGCTGAAGTGATTTGAATAAGGAAATAAACTATAAAAGATCAAAATGTGAAAAATAATAATTTTAAGTGATTTTTTTAATCTCTGATTTTAAGTGAAATCGATAGACTACTTTGAAATATAAGACTCGCCTACTTTTAACACTGTTGAGGACATCATAAGACAAATTTAACCAAAATAATCTCGTCAGCCTCCTTTTCGTGCGTGACCAAGAGTAGACTACAGGTAGTTGTAAAAAACTGATTTTTAGACCATTTCCCCTCTTTTGATTTTACATGATTTTTCATATGTTGTAGAGAAAGGTTTTGTAGTGCGAAAACCGTTGAAAAACCTTCTGTTGCGATTAGTGGTAGATCAACCCATTTTTTTCGATAGATTGACTGGGCTTCTGTAAGACCACCCAATAGATAACAAGCCCACAACTAACACAACCCTTAATCAAAATTTATATTAACTTAATTGCACATGAGAATGATTTGGTTGCATTTTTTTAAGCCGTTAGAGGAGTTTATAGCTAAAAACCAATTTGAGAATGAAAAAGTGGCGAATGTAAATGTGGTTACCAGCTGTTAAAATATAAAAACTATCCGACGTCCACGGTAATATTTCAATGGCCAAGTGGTCTTGTCTACGGCCTTCTCTCATTGCATATTCAAATTTTAGAGAGTGGAAAACTTCGTGCGTTTTTATTCTCTCTTTCCTTTTTGTCTAAGGTTGTTGCAGTTTTTGGAGCGTTTTATTAACCGTAACCTTTAAAAAAAGTCGTTCAAATTTATATCAGAAAAATTATTTTTTGATATTTTATTTTGTTACTGACATTCTCTAACCAGGCCCCCCTCAAGGGCTATGACGGAATCGTAGGCGAGCGGTGGTGGCATGTTCGCTTTAGTTGCCATATAAAAATACAAATTTCCTTCCTAAAATTGTACGGATTTATAAATTTCATTTCCTCAAGGAATCAAGGAGCATACCCAAACACCACTAGAAATCTCGCAGCTAACCAATTGACGTGATCCACAAATTCAATGCGATCCTCTTACAAAAACAGCAGGCGTGGGGAATTATAACCTAAAATGCTCCACGCCTAAATGACCATGTGTTAATATTGTAACTAGGATAGTGACCGAGATTTAAGAGCAAAATACGCTTTTAAAGAGCGCTTTCTTATGATCGAAGAAACTCGTTCTAGTGATTCCGTGCCCATTTTAAAGTTTAAAAGAAGTAGAAAACATAAACCAGATTGTGAAAGAGAAAGATGCAACAAAGGGAAATAAAGGGGGAAATTTCCCACCCCGGTAGAGGGGTAAACATCTTTTAATCAAAATATTGCACATTTTAAAAGAAGTGCATTCAGGCCTTCGAAACGGATAGTTTCCAAGGGAGGTCACTCTGCAACGTACCATTTTATTTGATTTTTCCCTCCCGTTTGACCAATTCTGGTCACACTTCTGATCACTGTTGTATGCATCTCGTTCAATTCAACGGAGATCAAAGATGTTATAAATATTGGTCAATACAATACGATTGTCAACTACAAATATCTGTCATTACGATCCAGTAGCGTAGTGATTTAAACACTTTTTGAGCCACAAACATCAAGTCATTACGATCATAAACAAATTAAGCTGTAATGATAGTAACCCAGTGTACTTTCCAGAAATTTACCACACTTAATGATCGATCCTGAAAAAAAAATGTACATTTCAATTTGCCTCTCCCATTTTTTGTCTTACGTAACACCCACTCGTTAGTCGACTGAACTTTAATTGCCTGAATAATCTATACAATTGATCAGCTCTTACAACAAAATGATTTTAATGCATATTTTGTATTCTTTCTATGGTAGTTTCTTTCAATGTATAGTATATAATTTTTAACTAAAACTCCACAGTTTTTTCTAAGGATTGATAAAATATCTGTATGTTTATTCTTTTTTTCCGAAAAAAGGCAAAGTATGTTCATCGAGTGCTGGCTCAACCCTCAACTTAGAGCAACCTGACCAAGAAAAAGAGCAAGTTGCCTACAAAACAGACCAAGTTGCAGCATGGCGTTTCGCAACAGTTTGCATGAGTTGTCTGCTATTGATTGCTCTGATTCTGGTTTATCGTGAAAGAAAAGCGAGAATGAAGAATAATCTAGCAATTCAGAGCCAGAAACCAATGGTGACTAAGGTTTAAATTCTTCAGATTACGAACGCCCAATGGATATACCTGTCAATTATTTTGCTTAATTGATGGAAATAGTGATAAATGAAAATAATACTAATCCATTTAGCTAAACGTTAAGCTAGCATTATAATCAGTACCTAATAAATTTAAGTATCCTACGACTGGAATAACATGTATTAAGTATTTTGGTGAAATAACGCAATGTACTTTACGTTTATAGTCTTTAATTGAATTCGCGTTCAACTGTGTTATGCCGTTTGCTTCGTTTTCCTTTACTTCTTGAAAGTACAATTGACGATTAATTTGCCTCCTTAAAATTTTTCAAAATAAAATATCCATTGACATTACCTCCACCGGAAGTCTGTCCAAGTTGTATCAAAACTGTAGGCGGCGTATGAAGCAAGTCTAAATTGGGGACACGAACGCCCAAGGGCATAAAAAAAGGACACGCTCAAAAATAAATACCACTTGACTATCTATCCTTACTGCCATGCGGGGATGTGCTCGTAAAATGAAAAAGACATTTCTAGAAATGCTGGGATGGAGCACAAGTGTCTAAAGTCCCCTATTTTCTGCACCCCTTACTTGGGGCCATTTGCACTTGAAAGGAATAAAATGAGATTCGATATCAATCTTGGATGGATTTGAGGTGCTTTCCCCATAGGCGTGCCAGATTCACCTGAAAACAATTTAATCCAAAATTCCAAATACCATGCATCTGAATGAGAATGTCCGACTGCGAACTGATATTCTGCCAAACAAATTCACTACTTAAGGTGGCGTGATCTCGATCTAACATTAATTTTGATGGTTATCACTCGACGGTATCTCTCCCTTTGACGTATCAAAATCGTCTGGCGTTACTCGGAGTAAAACAATAGAAGTCTTACGTAGCCGGGAAAGAGTTAAATTAGTATAGCATAGTTCACTTCTGGAACGTGCGAATAGAGAAATAAGCAAGAAACGAAGAACATCCTTGTTTCTATTCTCTTTCTTGTTACGACAGTGTTTCTGTTGGTACTTGGAAGCCGTCATAACTTTCAAGGAAACTTGCATTGCCACCTCATGATAAAAATAACTGAACTCCCGTTTAAAATCGATATTTTTGCTGTCATTTGGATAACGATTTAGAGAGTTTTTATCGCCAACCTGACTGTGATTTGAATTCATTGTCTAAATTGTCGGCGGTTTTACTAGCATTTGGCCACTATTGTCACTGTTGCTGTGATTTAGGATGCAATTTGAGTGTCGATTTTACGCGTGATTTCAACAAAAAAACCGCGTTCAATTCCCTCGCAACTCAAATATTTCTTACTACTTTTGTTTCAGCTACTTATTTTCAAGATGGTTCCCGTAAGATCTTCACAATAATTTTTCCAGCGTTTGTTTCGATCGACTTACGTACTTTTTTGACAACATGATCGGCCCTTTAGAGTCACGTCGAAATTCATTTCAGCTTCCTGTCAGCACCTTGGAAAGAGGAACTGGGATTCATTTTAAACCAATCCAACTTAGATCAACCTCATTGCCGTGGCTAGAAATCGTGGCCATTATTGCCAACAAGCATGCACATTGGTTCCTTAACAGACAATTTTAACATGGCGCTTTTATATAAATTTGAAAAAGCAAATTCCTCAAGGCACATTTTTATTATATATCGTGTAAAATTCCGACAGGTGTACGACTCCAACATTAGCAAATAACACAAGCATTCACTATTGCAAATTCTGTAACAATTCGTTAAATCTAAATTGGTTCTTGAGACTCTTATAATCATGCCACTCACTCCATGTACACAAGTCCCTTAAATCTCAAAGATTTGGTGAAGTATACCTCTTTAAGTGGCGAGTTTGTTTACGCCTGGTGGTATGTGGAGCAGGTGCACGTGTGAATGTGCACGGAAAGGATGATACTTTGTTTTGTAGTTGCATTAACGGCATTTCCTTGTGTTCAAATAGGGTCCCAAACGTATTGAAATGTATGATTTTTGTGCCTCAGAATAATTTATATGTAAATTAATCGATAAATTGACAAGATGAGAACCGAGCTTGGCATAAACAAGCACAACATTGACAAGTGCGTTAAATGTGTTAAAATTTACTAACAAAAAGACTTTTGCTAATAAATTTCTTTAATTTAGTTTCATTTGAAGTTTGCTTTGCAATTTTATGTTTGATGTTCCATCAAGGGGGCCATTATATTTTTATTAGCAATGAAACTTGTCTATTGAAAGCCTCCATTAGCATATGATTGTCAACAATGCGTTCAAAAATTGCGCCCGCAGATCAAACCGCTTCTTGTCCTCAATTTCCGACCATGAAACCATTCTCAGTTAAAACTAAGTCTATGTTCTCACTAACTGACGCAGATATTATTAGGTGATTATCAATTACGAGAGTTGGCTACTTGGTCAGACTTTTCGTCCATCTAGAAAGCTTTAGTTGCACCTACATTTCAATATTATTTTCCTCCTCTCTATGCATGCAGGAACTGATAGCCTTCAAATTTGCGGGCAACGCACTATATGCTTTTATACTCTTTGCCCTTCTTCTTGTTTCGTTGTGTTTTGTTTTTCATCTCCTATACGTACAGCATTGCACATTGGCCAGACAAGTCTACATGCACAAGTATCTCAGATCTCATGAGACGTTAATTCCACAACCGCAAGTATTCTTGGACATTAAGCTGGCCATTCTTTTTTCTTTCAATGATTTCAAAATTGGATGTTCTTCTCTTCTAGTTTTATATTACTTCTTATAGAAGGAGCCTTTTATTTACTTAATTAAACCTACTCTCAATGGAATCATGATCTTCCGTATGCCAGAGCCTTTTTGTGTGAAATTCTCTGAGCTGGGCTAGTATCGGGACATAGTTGTTTGCTTTTGTCATTCGGGAGATCTAGGAGGTGATTAAAGAAGTGAGACCGGTACGAATACATGCTACTACTAAAATGAAAATTTTCTGAAGTGTTTGTATGAGATCGGAATGAAACTAAAGCCATGCTCTTGCAAATATCTCTCAGGGGTTGATCCAGAATGTTGAGAAGGGTGGTGGCGCAAAATATTTTTTACAAATTCATGCCAAAATCTGGCGTTTTAGTGGAAGAAATTTTATGCTACTCTCGTTTCAGAGGTTTTTTTTCTTTTTTAATTTGAAATTCTTCTACTCACTCTTTCTTCTCTTTGCTGTTTATTCCGGTTCTCTTTGAAAACAATTATAAATCTTCTTGGTAGGGAAGATGTTTAATGCTTGTGTTTTGTAACCGAGCGTTAAGCCTGGTTCACACGAGATGACGAGCAACATTAAGCATAAAAAAGCACGCCTAAAAATCCTTCTCAACAAAAGATCAGAGATCATCTCAAAATGCAGAGACCGGAACTAATTTCTCATCTCCAAGACAAGCCATACGAAGACAATAGCGAGGAGTCATCCGAGCCCCGCAAACCATAACGTCAATGTACAGAGAAAAAGGAGACAATGAATCGACGCTGTTTCAGTTGCCTGAAGATCACATCCGCGTGAAACGTGGAGTAGCAACCATAAACTTTTAAACGAAATCACACTATATATATATATATATATATATATATATATATATATGTAAGTTGACAAATTGGTGAAGGAAATGTCGAGTGCCCATAATCGTCGACTTTTAAGACCTAACCGGGACAAATTGGTGCACATAAAAGTCGAGGATTATGGGCACTCGACATTTCCTTCACCAATTTGTCAACTTATAATAAAGCATTTGAAGGAAGGTGCTAATGTTTCTGAATATTTTCTTCACTAAATCGGTGTGCCTACCTCATAAAATAATGAACTCGTAGCCAGCTCTCGGCAACGGCCTCCGTAGCTCAGTTGGCAGAGCATCGCACTAGATTCGCGGGGTCGCGGGTTCGATTCCCAGCCGGAAGGCCAACGTTGCATTTTCGCAACAGGCCTCGGTTAGGTCTTAAAAGTCGACGATTATGGCACTCGACATTTCCTTCACCAATTTGTCAACTTATAATAAAACATTTGAAGGAAGGTGCTAATATTTATATATATATATATCGTTTTTCGTTTTTCAAACATCGTTTTTCCCCAGCCTACTAAGGAAAAATGATCAAGGAAAAGAAACGTCATTTGGTTTAATCCGCCATACAGTGCCAATGTCGCAACTAACATCGGCCGTAAGTTTCTGAAGGCTATCGACGAGTGCTTCCCAAAAGGCCATCCTTTACACAAAATTTGCAATAGAAACACACTAAAGCTTAGTTATAGTTGCATGCCTAACGTAGCCAACATCATTTCCTTGCACAACAAATCAGTGCTAAACAAAGCCAAAGAAACTGCTGATCACACGCCCCTAGAAAACGAATGCAACTGCCGCATAAGAAATAATTGCCCACTAAAAGGGAAATGCCAAATCAAAGGGATTGTTTACCAGGCCACCGTAACGAATGAGGACAACAACACGAAAGAGACCTACGTCGGCTTAACAGAAGGAACGTTTAAACCACGATACCGGAACCACACCAGCTCATTTAGAAATGAAAAATCCAAAAACGCCACAGAGCTTAGCAAACATCTTTGGTCGCTGAAGGAATTGAACGCGCGCTATTCAATAGAATGGAAAATTATGAAGAAATGTCATCCCTATTCAAACAGGACTAAACGCTGCCACTCATGCATCTACGAAAAATTTCTTATCATCTGCCATCCGGAACGGAGTTCCCTCAACAAAAGGAATGAACTTATATCTACTTGCAGGCACCGCAAGAAACATTTACTTTGTAACAGATAATTGTCACTGTCTCTACCTGTAATACGAACCAAATACTACACACAAACATCTTGACGTCACAAACCAACCACAGATCTCAAGTTTACACGCCAAACACAGCATTCACCTGACGAGTGTGGCAAGCTTCGGACTTGTCATACGAAACAGTTCTGTAGTGAATAAAAGTTCTTATGAAGTAACCAAATCTTGTGTTGTGATTATATTTATATATATATATATATATATATATACATATATATATATATATTGCAGATTGAACATATGTACGTTCCCACATTTGAATGTAGTTGAGCACTCTATGGATATACAAGGATAACCGATAGCGTTAAAGCAATGCCTGCCGCTCGAGTAGCGGTTTGAGCACTCTGACTCCTTATCAATCCATGTTGGTTCCGAGCTGCACTGATGAACAGTGGTACAGCAAAACGTACGTCTGCAGATTGAACATATACACACACACACATACACACACACACACACACACACACACACATATATACACATATAAAAAACAAAGAAACGTAAGCAATAAATTTTTATAACCTTTTAGTACTTATGGTGTCATACCTTAAAGTAACTCTTAAAGTTATTTGCTGGGCGCTAATATTTATATTTAAATTCTAACTCTAAAAGTTTAATTATGCCCTTTCAGGTCTTAGGGGATATTCATCACCTGTTACATTTCAATATAGCAAATGCACATCTCGTTAGGACCAAGTTTCTTTACCTATTTTAAATGTTTACACTTTACAATACTATCACATATACCAGATGTCATAAAATTTATAGCTGTAAGCATGCACTATATAATACTCATAGCTGTAAGTATCCAACTTCCTAGACTAATTAATAATTAATGAATTTTTAACCAGGTAGGGCATTTGTAACGAGCTCTGGGATCTATCATTTGTGCGGAGTCCCATATGCTGGCGAAAGGTCGCATCAAACCTTCGTGTTTGTCATAGCATTAAACTCTAGTCACAAAAAACAAGTGAATGCTAACTCCGTCTAGAGTTCAATGCTTTATCAAAGCATACTCCGAACTTCATTAACAAGAGCTATTTTGATTAAAGATCAAGGCCTTTTGTTTTAACTTTTCTGTCAAAAATATTAAGTTTGGGTGTAAACTCTGTGACATATAGACCCATATATATATATATATATATATATATATATATATATTAAATGCAACGAAGTCATCTACAAGGCAATCACGAGATAATATTTAACCTCAGATTTTTTTGTGATCCGGGCTGAAATTTTAGCTTGGTTAACTGGGTTGCTATTTCGTCCTCGGGTTGAAATTCTCCGTACATTAACCCCTACAAGATCGTAATCGTCTGATAATTAAAACTATATCATTTCAACAAAAATTTGGCTGAGATTTTATAAGGCTTCAAGGGGAAAGAATATGCCCACGGCATGCAACCGTAATTATATGCATTTTGGTATAAAATATCGATGATTGAAGAAAGCCAAAATCCGACCAAGCTTCAGTATTTGAGGGTGATCTGTGAAATCATATAATGGCACAGTGGCATCCTAAACTCTAATAAGTTCATTTCTTAGCTTTCTCTTTTATTTTGAACAAATATAATATTTGTATATATGTTTAAGTGTGATAAAAACGAAAACGTTAATAACAAAAGCTCAATTTAAAAAGAAATTCCAGTCTTTAACAGTTTCACAAGTAAAAGGGATTTTCTTAGGAAATATTTTTGGAGGTATGGAAAATTTTCACTCCATCCCAATATATTAAAACACTGAATGATGACCATTTTTGTGGTGTACCCGGCAAAAGAACATGATTAACACTCTTTAACAGTAACACCAACATGGTGCTTATTACGTTAAGTGAAAGCTTTCTATTAGTTTAATCCAGTGCGCTCTAATTCATCAAAAAATCCTTGAAATTTAATTGTTGCCTTTTGTCGACTTCCTATGATGATTTCATAAATCTCTCGTCTTGGATTTGTCAAAAGATTTAAACAGCCTTATGAAGTAACAAAAAATACTAGAAAAAAATTGAAAATAAAAAAAGTTCAAATTTAGGCAAACACGCCTGTGGCGACTGCTAAATTTCGGAAAAAGCCACGAAATTTAGAAGCAGTTATTTCATTATAAAGACTCGGACTTGCTGAAATCGGTGCGGGCATTTTCTGCCCCCTTTGGCCAAATAAGTTTGTGTTTGCAACATATGTACCGAAGCTCCTTGACGTAAAGACAAGTGCTGTCAGTAACATTTCAGAAAGAAATTTTAAAAAGTCTTGTATACGAAGTTTACGAGATACTGGCATTCTGGATTAATTAAATCTTATCGAAGGGATTTTTATCGACGTTTTTAAGTAGGATAATATCCTTTAAAAGGTGAGGACTTTTGAGAATATTATAGTTGCCATAAATGTATAAGGTAACACCTTTATGTTGTAATGCGAAATATTTCTCGTCTTTAAAGGGAAAAGAGCGTTAAAAATATGGCTTATAGAATTGTTTCGCTATCTTCCTCAAAAATAACGGGGATATAACCTTTATTTGGACTAATATTGTCTTCTTCAAAGGATTCTCCAATCTGTTCGAAATCGGAAACTTCGTCTTTATTGTTATTCGAAGTTGTCTAGAGAAAAATACGAATTAAACAAGGTAAGGCTCATGCTTCAATTAAAGTTCCATAATTTATGTAAGTCTATTAAAATGGGCTGTGATTTTAATGAACTCCACCCGAGGTGCATATTTTGCAACATAACTTGCCAGGATCATGCCTTAGCTATTTAGCGGCTGATTATTTTTGAGGTCTTTTGGGTCAATATATCCTCTTAGAATGTGATTTGGCATTATATCATATTTGAAGACAGAGAAAAATGTCCCTCATATGTGGAAAATGGACTATTCTGGGAGTACATATCAAAACGTAACTCACCCATAATCTTAGATCCCACGTGCCAATGGACCGGTGTGGGTGGAAGTCTACAGAGATTCTGCTCCTGTGAACTCACAGACCCCTTGACTGGGCTAGGGAGTGAAGCAGATAGGGGGGTCTTTTTTCTCATTTGTACGATCATTTTTTAACTATACTGTGACTAAAAAATTTGAAATTGTACAAGATGTAAGTACAAAGAACAAATGTAGGGTCATATACGACCCTATTAGCTGGTAAAGAGTTAACAAGACCTTCACGTTAAGCCTAACTTTAATCTCTAGCCTAAAGGAATAGTTTCAGAAAAATATTGAAATGCTAAAAACATTTCCTAAGCAATAATATAGACAACAGTGAATAATATAAACATGCAGAAAATTATTCTATTTCTTCGAGAAATACAACTTCTGTTAGAATAACTGTTTGCAACAGGAGTGTAGCAAAGCCTCGATATTTGGAGAGGTGCCTGCTAGATTTTCCCTACGAAGTGGGCGTAGTTTGGTATGGTGTAAAGTTGCTATATTATTTTCTACAATCTGTCTTCCTAAAAAGCACATACAACATGCACGCAAGAACCAAAAGCTCAAAGCTTTCCAAGTTTTTGTTATTTTAAAGGGGAACTCCAGTCCAAAACCAAGTTGTGCTTAAATAAAAGATCCTACCATAACTAGGTTTTTCCTGAAGTATCACGGTCTAGATATTCATACTGAAGGAGGTACTGCTTCTCAAAGTTCGCAATTTTCTCAAATTTGGACGCCATGTTGTTCTTTTCCGTGCAGACGCGGATTTGTCAGCGGCCTCATTTTGTGACGTCAGTGCGTGCTTCGAAGCTGTTGTTGTTTTAGTGTTTGCATAATGTTCATCATCGATAGTAATGCTTTAAATTCGTGGAGAGTTGATTTATCGGACTCAAGCGCTTCTAGTTCCTCAGGTGAGAGTTTAGAAGAATTTCATAGAGATATTCTACAAGCAGTCGTAGTCCTGGGCTATCAGTTTGAACCTAAACGAAAGTCAAACAGTGGAAGTGGTGAATCTGCTGACATCGAAGTGGAAGGAAATAATATGTCGGTCGATGGAGAAGAGTCGCTAGTTCGTTTGGGTAACTTAAACTGGTAATTAGTTGCGATTTATTGTTCATATTGATGAATCGGTTTCTCTTGTTCTTAAATTGTATCATTCCCAGCAAAATCACTTCTTGTTTTTAGGTGTCGATGCCAACATTGTCAGATAATGGATAGGGAGGAAAAATGCCTCTTTTGTTCTGAAATCCCGCAGGTCGCCAATAAAAACCAGGAGGTTCTACAATACATAAAACCAACCATGCCGTACAGTTGTATAACAAATAACCCAGGTTTTGGTACAATCTGTTTAGATCGATGGGTTTTGCAGGCCGCTTGGTACCAGTTTAAACAACAGTATGGAAACAATGCATATGAAGGTCCTGAGCACAAAATCTTCAGGCATGTCGCTTATCGTCAGCTAGTGCGATGGTGTTGGGAGGTTGTAGGAAGGGAAGTACGAGTTGTTCTTCCATATTGTGTTGTCTGCTGCATCCGAGCACACTTTCCACCACCAGAAAATGAAGATGACGTTGAGTTTGTGGGATTTCGCTTTGCTGATGAATAGCTTCAGTGTTGCATAAAAATTTAAGGTATTTGATTCATGTCAGCATTACAGTAACTCTCAGTTCAGCAAAACTGCAGGCATGTTTGTCATTTTTATTGATCAGTCATTCTTTTTTTGTGTTTATTAATAACATCTTGTTTTGCTGGTCTGGGAGTTGGTGCAATACATTTAGCTTGAGCAGTTGGCTTGTATTTAAATTTCTTGCCTTTCTTGCAGAGAATGACATCATTCATCATGCCTTCAACATAGGTATTTGACTTGGGGGCTTTAATCTCTTTGGCCACCCAATTCTTTCTTTGTTTGCCACAAACTACTTTGTACCTTTTTTCACCTTGATTATCTCCCTACTTCACTTCTGCCTGGCTTTTGTTGACATTAGCATTGTGATCCAGGATGGCTAACTGAGTTCGAGCTACCATCCCATTATAACAAAAGTGCTCTCGTTTTGGAACATATTTTGTCATAAGAGAATGGTATGACTCTAACTCACCAGTGTGATGGAATTCTATCAGTCTTCCAAGGTCTCTCAGGAGTTTCTTGTTCATAACAATTTCAATGACCAAAAAAGCATCATATGGCTAGAATCTGGTTCTCCTGCACATGTTGCTTTGGAGGAAACTGTTATGAACAAAAAACTCCAGAGAGACCTTGGAAAATTGACAGAATTCCATCACACTGGTGAGTTAGAGTCATACCATTCTCTTATGACAAAATATGTTCCAAAACGAGAGCACTTTTCTATTAATAGATCTCACCTGATTGTCATTTGTATAAGTAGATCCCACCTGTAACCCAGCAGCATTCCTGAAGATGACTAAAGCCTAGTCGAAACGTAGAATAAATTAAATATGCTATCGATTTTTGGAGTTACCGTTGTTGTGTATTTTATCAAAATACTCAGTGGTTCCCATAATTTCTGGTCACGTCTCCGTACCACTGACCCATCACTTCACGCTGCTACCGCTACTTTTCAGAAGCTTTACTTTAAGACCAAGAAAACGGAGCTCGACATCAAGTTCCTGGTCAGATGCCGCGATGAAAACATCACACCGAAGTTCGTTCGTTGGAGGAACCTCAAATCTAAACGAATGAAACTCAGAAATGCCTACCATCACAAAATCCTTAAAGAAGCGATTCAAGACCAGCACAATTTCTTGAAAAGACTGGAAACCTTACTCAACGAACAAGAACAGCATATTTCTAACAACACCTCCTGGTTCCAGAACATCGCTCTGAACATAGCCCAGGACTACGACTGCTTGTAGAATATCTCTATGAAATTCTTCTAAACTCTCACCTGAGGAACTAGAAGCGCTTGAGTCCGATAAATCAACTCTCCACGAATTTAAAGCATTACTATCGATGATGAACATTATGCAAACACTAAAACAACAACAGCTTCGAAGCACGCACTGACGTCACAAAATGAGGCCGCTGACAAATCCGCGTCTGCACGGAAAAGAACAACATGGCGTCCAAATTTGAGAAAATTGCGAACTTTGAGAAGCAGTACCTCCTTCAGTATGAATATCTAGACCGTGATACTTCAGGAAAAACCTAGTTATGGTAGGATCTTTTATTTAAGCACAACTTGGTTTTGGACTGGAGTTCCCCTTTAAACTGTAGCTAATCCTTGCACGAATGGCAGCCTGACATAACTTTACTCTATGTTAAATTACATGCAGGTGGTAAATTGTTCGTCAGAAAGCTCTGAAATCATTCTTTGGAAATTGTATCAGAATTGGCGGTCTAAATTTTACTTAAGAATGCATAATTTAATGTTTACCTAGGTTATCCTCCAAAAATAAATTTTGCCGACGGCAAATTTTCCGTGCTGACAATTTTCGTCGAACAGGATATTAGCGGAGGTGTGGGACCTCCAGCATTCCCCTTTTCTACGTTTCTAATTAGCAATGTCATGAGAAATATTTACATGCTTAGGTTCAATAAATTTTCAAACAGCGCTGTTCGGGAAAATTTCTATGAAATTCCACTATCACTCTACACCTAGCGTAGACGAAAAACCTTGAGATGTTTCGGTATATACCATTAACTGCGTGATGATCTAGGACAACTTGTTTTAAAAAAAAACCATTTTATTAAAGGAAGTAAGCACTTATACTACCAGTTAACCTGCACCGAAGCATGAGAACGAATGAGTAGCCTCATTAACAGAACGAGTGTGAAAGACCATGTCGTTTTCACTCGTACAGTCGCTGTTCCCTATTGGCTGTGATCATATTTTGATTATCGCATTTGATTTTTGTTAACAAAATGCTAAACGGCTGTGAGTAAAGCGAATCACTCAAATCTTTTGTGTGGAAGTGTTTTCGTTTTGGCTTACTTTTGGCTTGTTATTGAGAATGATATACACTATGAGTGGTATACAATATAGCACGCAATAATTGTGCTGGATTAAGCTGCGCATGCCTAATGGTTACTATTAAGTAAATCGTGAGATCTCTAGATTGTGCACGCAAAACAAATGACACAACACCAACTAATAATAAAAATTTGATTTGATTTCTTTTTAATCTCGTCGATCATCATAGCCAAGAAAATGTTACTTAATTAGAATTAAGTTGTTTAAAGTTTCTAACTAAAAATAGTTGTTTCTTGCGTACATTCCACAAGCCTATATTCCGAACAAGATCGAAAGCCCGACTTCGTTCTTCAAGACTTAAAATGTCATGAGTTCAATCTTAGAGTTAAACAGAAGCTTCACTCCACACCTCAATATTTTTTACACTTGACGGAACCAATGCGCTGATTACATTTCATAAGATATTATCCTATCTTGCAAGTACTATACAATACGGCTCATCCCTGTCCAAACATCTATGATTGAATAATTAAGCATGACTTGAATACAGTGAAATGCTGAAAACGTAAATTGCTTATGCTCCATGGGCGACATTAAAACAAAAAACTAATTTTTGTTTATCATAATGTCACTAAAAGAGCATAGAAGTAATTAAGAATCTTGCTTTTATAAGTCTTAATAACGTTTCTGAAGACATTGTATGTTTACCTTTAATCACTGCTGCAATGGAAGAAAAACCCAAAGATATTAACTAACGCCATGCTTTAGACTAATTGCTTTCTACTGTAGGCTACCTCTTTCGAGGGTTTTATGATTTGTTTTGCCTGACGGCAAAAATCGCCCCAGACACAATACCAAGATCTCGTGTTGAAAACATCTAGGATATTGCTTGCTTTTTGTCATGTTTAGAATTGTCATTACCCCTGGAGCCACCTTCCTAGATCTACTCTATTCCTCTTTGCGTATAACGGGAAGATCAACTTGATGAATATACATTTTTACTGCCAAACTAAACTTAAGAGGTAAAGAGTTATTCGGTGAAAGCATACTTGTTGTTTGGCTATTTAATGACATTTTAACATTTAATCTCTTCTATAGTTTTCCTGAAAAGGCGCAGAAGAGGAGTATGAAGCTGAAAAGTAGAAACTATTCGTCGAATAGTTCGTTCCAATTCCCAATTTTACTTGGAGCACATCATCATGTGCTCAGTTCCCTGCATCGCACAAAGATCGAGGTTCGCATTGCCGGTTCCACACCAGTTTTTAGTGCGCCTTGGTATACCGTATCGAGAAGCAGTGAGGTAAATTTATAAAACAATAAACACTGATGCTGAAGAGTCCAATTCTCTTCCTAAAACATCAGAGATCGGGTTTTGCTATATCAAATCTGCATAAAGCCACCGTCTTAAAATTGTCTGTTTGGTAACCAATACACATGGTTGTCAGCCATATTATTCTCAATTTCTAGCCATGATTACAGAGACGCATGGACGAATTTGTAGAGCCTCAACCACAATACACACCTTTTCACTTTCCATAATAATCTACTGAATATGCGATATGGTTATAACAGCAAAACACCTCAACTGACATAACTATTTCCCCCATATAAATATTTTTATACTTCTTATATATACCCCTCGCCCACTGCGCGAAGCGCGATCCGAGAGCCGAAGGCCCCAGCGGGAGAGGGTACTAATCTCGACATGCGTCGAGTCCTTTTTTGCGCGTGGTGACTAGGGTGAAAAATTTTATGTTTGTTTATCCCCTCGCCCATTGCGCGAACCCGGTGCGAGGGTACTAATCTCGACGTGCGTGGAGTCCTTTTACGTGCGTGGTGACTAGGGAGAAAATTTTCGCATTGTGTATCTATGTTTATATATATATATATAGGTATATATCCATGGATTCCGTTCGCTCAAGAATGCCGTGTGCAAGCTTGGGGACTGGTATGTTGTTGACGAACCCTTAAGGTTACTTAGGTCCGTATTGAAGCAAATCGGTTTGGTCTCGTTCTTTTTTCCGTTTGATGGATCTTTCAGACGTTGTTTACATCATTTGAACACTGAAGCCAGTAAATGATTTAAGACCGGCAAACGAAATGGCTTTCTTGGTGCTTGCGGCTGGTTTCACTTTTGGAGGCCATCTTAGTAACTAGACAGTTTATGAGTTCAGCCAGTAGTTGTCAAAGTTAACTCCTTGGAATATGCATTGGCCAACTGTTCATTTGTTGCAGCAACGCTTTGTCTTGGTTCTTTCTGATAAATACGAACAAAGGACGTAAGGGAACTCGCTTGTTGCCAGGACGTTTGCGGAGCGACTAAGTATAAACGACATTCTTCGCTGAAGTTGAATAGATGCTGATTTATATAAACCTCGAGAGTTTACACGTTCTGGATATCACTTGGCTGAGCTATACAATCACAGGTAGGTCTGAACCGACTAGCTTTGAAATACAAGTTATGCGAATGGAACTGTTTTGAGCAGCTTTGAAAAGTGGTTTCCCGACTTCATTCTTCCCCAAGGGAGACTTTGTACCAAATATTATCGCCTGGATTTAACCGGTGTTTATTGGTAAAGTAGAATGAAGATTCTGGTTCATTCATCTCTGCAGGATGATGACCTTTGAATATTTTTTAGCATTTAACCGGACAGCGTTCATGGTCAATTGTTTGAGAAGTGGGATAAAATACTCATCGTCCAGAAGACTTGTCCAGGCTGCAACAGACTTTGGATGATCTCTCCACTTTCCACACAAGAATTTCATTGCTTCATTTAGGATTATTCTCCGTAGGAAATGTCGCCCCACTGAAGACGTCGGGATGTACTTCTGGCTCGAAACAAAAAATGCAAGGTAAACAACCACCAGGTAACACGCTGCAAAGCTACTTGTTTTTGGTCACCTAACTATCCTTCGGCGATACAGTTGTCCACTTCAGTCTTTCCCACTTCTCGGGTGGATGATCAACTTTACCGTATTCGAGCAGTAATGCTTTCATCAGGATTTAAAAAGTCTCTCAAGAAGGTGTAAATGTTTAAAGCAGTCTTCTTTCAGTAAATTCACCGTTAAATCCTTTGGGTTGAGGTGCCGCTGAATGCTTAATTGAAAATACGTAAGAGTTGCAGGTTTGTACGCTACGCCATATTTCTTTTTTACGAAAGTTTTGCCGAGGAAAACAGTACATATTTTACTTTTCTCTACTCGTTCCTCTTTCGACCAAAATTTGCAGAAGGTTTGCTTGTCGTATTTTGTTGTATGTTGTGTACTTTTCTGATTTTTGGTCAGCAAAAAAAATTCAGAACTCGTCCATGTTTTCTTTGTTTATTTCGTCGGTTTCGTAATTCGTTTCATCTTCGTCACCGAAGTCTTGTACCTCCGTATGAATACTTAGCATAAATCTTCATCATAGCACTTCTAATAGACATTTGCAACCAATTTTGAGATAATGTAGAATTTACAATTTTTTTAAGACAAAAAATATCATAAAAAATTTTTCAATCATGAGCTGTCTGTAATGCTGGTAAACGACCAGTACCTTTGAGTATGCTCCAATTTTAAGACGGAAAGCCTGGCCATCTAATAAAAAGTCTTTCGTTAATGCAACATGAGTGAAATGTTTAACTGGAAAACGACTCGAAATACCTCAAGATCGCAACTAATTCAGGGTCTTGATACGAACATCCATTGTTTGGCAGTACAATTGTCAGGACGGATCTCTTACCATTCATTAAAACATTTAAAGTTATTCTCACCAAACGTTTTGTTTTAATAAAACTTAGTCGAAATTTTAATCATAAATACGACGACAAACAGTTTAAATATAAGCTATATAGGTTGTTAATTTGAGGCCGAATTGTGCGTGTTTTTTTGTCTGTTTTTTTTTTGGTGTGTGTGTTTTGTTTTGTTTTTTATGATTATTATTATTATTTCATTCCGTTTTCCAGTTATAGTAAGGACGATTTTTCTGACAAGTTGGAAAATTATTAATCTTACTCGAATTTTGGAGTGATATTTTGGAAGGGTAGGCGAGGGTTTGTTCCATACACGTATTTCTGGTTTATGTCTGTATACACACACACACACACACACACACACATATATATATATGTGTGTGTGTGTGTGTGTGTGTGTGTATACAGTATATATGTATATATAATGTATATATGTATATATATATATACATTGATTACTTATTAACCGAGTGCGAGGTCTGTGCGGGAAAAACCGAGGGCAAATACTTTCCCGTACAGACCGAAAAAACGAGGTTAATAAGGAATTTATTATATGGCTTTTAGCTCCCTTTTTCATCGCTTTTAACGAAGTTTCATGTTCGTGAGTTAGCGGCTTAGGTTTACTTGCTTGTTTTTACCTATTTCTTCGTGGCTTTTTGCATGTATTCATCTAGTTTTCTGCTTAAAGTCATGGTTGAGAACGTTTAACTTCTTTTTTCGTAGTTTGTTTTTATAAATCTTCGGTAAAACGTACCTGAATCTGGTTTGCTTTTTTTCAAATCAACTGGGAAATTTTCCCGCCAAAACTAGCCAGTCTGTACGAAAAATGTATTGCACGGCTAGGCAGCTAATCAACTTCCGTCAATTTGCGTACAAACCGGCTAGCGAGCTCAGCCATGTAATAAATAAACATATATATAGGTATATATTTAAGGATTCCGGTCACTCAAGAATGCCGTGCGCAAGGTCGAGGACTGGTATGTTGTTGACCAAACCTAGCTTACTTAGGTTACTTAGATCCGTATTCAAGCAAATCGAATTGGTCTCGTTATTTTTTCCCTCGTATGGATCTCTAGCAAGTTGTTTACATCATTTGAACACTGGAGCCAGTAAATGATTTAAGACCGGCAAACAAAATGGTTTTCTTTGTGCTTGCAGCTGGTTTCACTTTTGCAGAACATCTTAGTTACTGGACAATTTATGACTTGAAAGAACAGTTCTAAAACTCAGCTCTTTGGAATACGCATTGGCTAACTGTTCACATTCTGTGGCAACGCTTTGAATTGGCTCTTTCTCATCAATATGAACAAAAGACGTTACGGGAACTCGCTTGTTGCCAGGACACTTGCTAAGCGACTGAGTGTTAATGACATTCTTCGCTAAAGTTGAAACGATGTTGATTTGTATAAATCGTGACTTTGCACGTTCTAGTACTCACTTAGCTCATCTAGACAATCACAGGTGCGTCTGAATCGAGTAGCTTTGAAATGCAAGTTTTGCGAACTGAATAGTCTCGAGCAGCTTTCAGTAGTGGCTTCCGGACTTCATCCTTCCCTGAGGGAGACTTCGTGGTTCAAATATTATCGCCTGGATTTTGCTGGTGTTTAATGGCAAAGTAGAATGCAGATTCTGATTCATTAAGACGATGGCTTTCGAATATTTCGTAATTCTTATCCGGAGTGTGTTCATGGTCAATTGTTCAAGAAGTGGGATAAAACACTCAGCGTCCCGAAGACTTGAACTGAGCTGACAGTCTTCGGATCCTTTCACCGCTTTATACACAAGGATTTCATTGCCTTTTTCAGGATGGTTTTCCCTGTAAAATGTCGCTCCACTGAAGACATTGGAATCTATTTATGGCTTGCAAACAAGAATGAGAGGCTAACAGCCACTAGGAAACACGCTAAAAAGCTACTTATTTTTGTAGATCAATCTATCCTTCGGCGGAAATGTTGTCCACTTCAGTCTTTCTCACTTCTCGGGTGGTTTGTGGATGACTACTTTCACCATGTTCGACCAGTAATGTTTTCATCAGGATTTTAACCCCTCTCAAGAAAGTTTAAAAGTTTAAAGAAGTGTTCTATCTGTAAAGTCACCGTTGAACCCTTTATGTTGAGGTACCGCTGAACGCTTCGTTGACAATACGTAATAGTTGAAGGTTTGTACTATACGCTACTTTTCTCTTTTACCAACGTATTACAGTGGATAAAAGTACGTATTTTACTTCTCTTTACTCGTTCTTCTCTCGACAAAACTTGCACAAGGTTTGCTTGTCGTATTTTGTTGTATGTTTTGTATTTTCCGACTTTTGTTCAGCAATGAAAATGCAGAACTCTCTCATATTTTCTTTGTTTATTTCGTCGGTTTCGTAATTAGTTTCATCTTCATTACCAAAGTCTTTTACCTCCGGATGAATACTTAGCATAAATCGTCATCATAGCACTTCAACTAGAAATTTGTAATTAACTTTGAGATAATGTAGGATTTATCAGTTTTTTAAAACAAAAAATATCCAAAAAACTTTTTTCAGTCACAAGCTATCCGTAATGCTGGTATCCGACCGGTAACCTATGAGAATGCTCGGTTTTTAAGACGGAAAGTGTTGCCATCTACTAAAATGTCTTTCTTCAAAGAGAAAAAATGTGATAAGTTTCATCCAAAAACGACATGAAATACCTCAAGATCGCAACTAATGCTGAGTCTTGATACGAACATCCATTGTTTAGCAGTAGAATTGTCAGGATGGATCTCATTATTTGTGAAACCGTTCAAGGTTATCCTTACCAAATGTTTTGTTTTAATAAAACAGAGTCGAAATTTTAAAAGTAAATATGACGACGAGAAGTTTAAATATAAAACAATTTCCGGTTTGGGTTGTTAATGTTCGTGTCCAAATGTTGTGTTTTTCTTATGGTGCATACCCTCTTCCAGTTATAGTAAGGAGGATTTGTCTTTTTTGACAACTTTGAAAAATTATCAATGTTACTTGGATTCTCGAGAGATACATAGGAAGGGTAGGCGAAGGTTTGTTGCATGCATCTATTTCTAGTTTATAGGATGTGTCTTGACGAACCGTGCCATGGCCACCTTTTAAAACAAGCTAAAATAGGCTGTGCTGAGCCGACACATGCTCTACTCAACTGCTTGCGAAACACAGGTTTGGTGTCCGGTCTAAGTTCTTTTAGAGGATTAAAGCTAGAAAGCAGCACAGTACGGCCATGCTTTATAAACGCAAGCAGTACCGGAGCTGAACCAATAAAATATCGCAACACGGCATGGCAATGCCATGGAACGGAACAGCTCATAACTGACTGGGCATATATAAAGTGTTCGTTTGGTAAACACGTCTCTAAATTTTGAGCTTGGCCCTTCGGAAAATTTCTCAATAAACAATATCGTATGAAATTACCTCCAAGTTCCCTGTACTTGCCATGGATTCTCCCAATATTTTCACCAACATTTTAAAATTTGGGCGATTGTTTGGATTTCCATACCAGCAGTCTGTCATCATCTGAGAACTGAATGAGAAGAGTTTTGCTGAGCAGACAGGTTTCTTTTTCCCTCTATTCACTTAGTTTCATGCTTAAAATCACCTTTAAAAGAATATAGCTAAATCGTATTTTGTTGTTGGTCATATTTTGTAAAACGTAGATGAATTTGGTTTCTTTGTCTTCCAATCAAATCGGAAAGTTTCCAGCCAAACTTTGTAGGTCTGAACGAAAAACGTATTGCACTGCGAGGCAGCCAATCATCAAGTGTTGTTTTGCGAACAGACAGGACGAGCATTGGCATTCGTGGATTTTTACATAGGGTTATGAGGGCTGGAAAGATGCGAAAGTACATATAATATAATTAATCGGGACAGAGGTTAGTAAACCGACCGTAAGGGAAACGTTTTGGACTTTCAAGCTTGATTCATATGCCCCGGAAAGTCCAAATCTTAGGGATCTGATGTAATTTCAGATGAAAATTTTTGTTAAATTTTTGTACATTTTAATTATTTTATATTACAAACAGCCAAACTGAGGACAGCCCCGAAACGTTGGTGGTGATTTTTAATAAAGAATTTTTTATGAAGAAGATATATGCCGGAACAGTTAAGACGTCTTTGTCAAGGTTAGAACACCTTCACCAGAGCTCAATATGAATTTTTGCAAACGTTTCGCATTTTTCAATGTCCATTAGTGACGTGTGCACAGAAGAATCGTTCTCACAACTCCTGATCTAGCTTTTAGAACAAGAGCAAAACGTCAAATATGTTTGCAACTGTCGAGTCAGCACTAATTAACAAAGTTAATTACTCCACGAGTCGCTACCAGCGAAAGTACTCTTCCATTTTGTCTACAAGTCGTCTGAAATCAGATGAGAAATTTCATAAAACGCTTTTTTGAGCGATTTTTTTTTTATTTTCTGGCAAATGTGTCTTATAATTCCTGGCTCTTTGATAGAATACACAACAGTAATTATCTAGTGGCAAGCAAGCAACATATTTTACTATTTGAGTAACGGCGCACTTGCATAGTACAAAATGCACTAAATGCGTAAATAAAATACAAAATTATTTGGAAAAAATTATTTTTAGGTCAGTTTGATACCATTGGTGAATTTACGTGCGGGCCTTAGGACATATGTTGTATAACTTACTATAATATTCTGATGACCTTCCTCACCTTCCGTTGGTAATGCATTAAGTTATCCAGCACTCAGCTTTAATGTCGAGCCAAAGAGCAAGGCTGTAGTTTCAAAGGTGTGTTCGACGTAATATAAACCCAGTTACGTTATTTTAATAAAATAAATATTAGTACTTGTTGTAAAATGCCTCTGATAATAATCAATTTTGGAATTGTCGCGGTAGATCCATGCGTTAACCAGCGTAAGATGGCAACGTGCTCATTTTCTTCAATGGTAGATTTTGAGAATTCTTGCTGCCAAACTACACGGTATTCATTGCTTGCAACCTGTGTTCCTCTGAATAAGTACTAAAAGAGGTATAACAATATCTTTAACCCCATTTTCTCAGTCAAATTTTAAGGAGTCTGCACGGTTTACACTGTGAAAATTACCCGTGCCGGGTCAAAAAATAGCGGCACCCGAACCAAAATTTGAGCCCTGCCATGCCCAAAATGTTACAGGTGTACGGAGATACAAAGAAAACTGACTGTGAGATGAAGCTAATCCTAGCTCATCCACGAGAGAAAAACTAATAGATAATTGACTATTATCGGTTGCAAAAAAGTTTTCAGAAAAACTTTTCAGATAAAATTTGAATGCCGAGAAAAAAATAAGAATAAAAAAAAATCAAAACCAATGCAAACTTTCATTTTTCATCACTACTACACCTTACAGAATGATATTTTTCTTATTTTGAACTCATCTCCAACGGGTACCCTTACTCCTTCCGTTTGTTTTCGGCTAGTTCCCCAACATAGAACAATTGCTGTCGATGGCACACTATCGATTCCATGGTTGCCCTTTGCTGAAGACGTTGTGAGCTACAATCTTTAGCGGGTCCCTTGGAAGATCAAGTTGTGCTAATTCCTCAGCCAATACCACAAGTGGCTTTAATAAGTATAATTATCCATTATTAGTTTTTCTCACTTGGGTGAACAATGATTAGCTTCATCTCGAAGTCAATTTTTTACATCTCAGTACTCCTTATTAGAACGAAGATGTTGTAATACTTTTTGGCATTCACTCAGGGGAACACAGGCTACAAGCGATAAATACTGCGCAGTCTGGCTCTGAGAATTCTAGTCATCTACCAAGAATGAAAATGAGCACGATGCCATCATATGCTGGTTTTCGAACAAACAAAACGCTATTATTTAATAAACGAGAATCTACTTCAACTAGGAAATGATAGGGTCATAAGATATGGATCTCTGGTGACAATTCCAAAACTGATTATTGTCAGGGGTATTTTGCAAGAAGTACTAATATTTATCTTTATAAAATGACGGAACTGGGTTCTTATTACGTCGTAACTCACCTTTGGAACAATAGACTTTATCTTTTAACTCGACTTTAAACGATAGTACTGGATTATTTAGTGCATCACCGACAGAAGGTGAGGAAGGTCGTCAAGATACTATAAAAAGTTATACAGTAAAACAGAAGGACGTAGTAAAATTCACCAACGATATCAAACTGAACTTAAATTTTTTTTTTCAAATAATTTTGTACTTTGTTTACATGTTTTTGTAGACGCGCTGTTTCACAGCGTTGCTACGTATATACTTACTTCACCTAATTACTCACAGTTCTTTACGTATGTAATTGGAGAGGGATTGTTAGTAAAACTGTAAAAGTAAAAGAAACTGTCCCGTCGTTGCAAATGTGCTCGTTATCCAAATGCGTTCCTTGCTTGCCGCTAGACATTTATTGTGTCAAAGTGCCATGAATTATAAGACGCATTTGCCAGAAAATAAAAAATTCGCTCAAAAAAGCTTTCTATGAAATTTCTAATCTGATTTCAGACGACGTTTAGACAAAATGGAAGAGTACTTTCGCTGGTAGCGACTCGTGGAGTAATTAACTTTGTTAATTAGTGCTGACTCGACAGTTGCAAACATATTTGACGTTTTGCCCTTGTTCTAAAAGCTAGATCAGGAGTTTTGAGAACGATTCTTCTGTGCACACGTCACTAATGGACATTGAAAAATGCGAAACATTTGCAAAAATTCAAGTAAGCACTGAGAGTTCAAACGATATCTTCTTAGTACCAGTGGTGTGACATTAGTGATTTTATGGAAAACAGCCCCAACGTTTGCAGCTCTCCTCATTTACATGGTTTTGTAACGGTGTTGAAATTAACAAATTTGATGCTCACTGAAGAGTTTATAAAAATGTCCTCATTTCTGATTTTATTTAATTTTCTGGTTCATGAAATGTCCAAATAATGAATAGTTCAATTTCATACATATACGATGAACCATTTGGCGTCACCAGCGTGTTATATTTTGCTAATTTTCGGCCGATGAAACGTGGGCGTCTCTGATTCGATGTAGTATTTCACGTTTAATCTCAAAACAAAATTCCTTTGGAAAGTTTTATTGTGATTCTCAATAATAGTTCACCAAAAAGATTATCCAGACAAAATATGGAGAAATCCGAAGTTTCATTACTGACATCTGCTCTTAAACAAAATAAACGTAATACACCTTTTGTTCTTCATTACCGGAAAATATACTAACATTAACGCCAATCTCAACTCGTTAACGCAAAAATACATTCATTTTAGTCAATCGGCATTCACTAGCGTAGATACGGAATCATTTGCATCGAAAAAACAAGTTTGATGTCTAAGTCAGTGCATAACCGTTGCGTGAGGGATTACAGCTTGTGTTGTGTAATTTTGGAGTAATATCCTATCCAATATATGGAATTTTAAAGTAGCGACGTTTATGTTTGTCATCTGCAGTGGCATTGGTTTTGTCAGAAGCCTCATCTTCTTTTTATTTGAACCGTCAACATTCTGATAAAAAAATTCACGTTTGAAAAAGAAAAAGATAACAAACATCCCTTTATGGATGTTTTAGTGATGAAATAGCCGAACTCTTGCAATACGAGTATCTTTCATAAAAAAACATACACGGGCTTTCTCATGAATTTTTAAAGTTTTTTCTCCGCTGAATTATAAGATTGACTTAATCAGAAAACCACTTGATAGAATCTGCAAAATAAATAACACAGAAACTGGTTTCCAAGAGTATCTTAAACAACTCATCTTCACGCTCAAGCTCAATTTATTTCCTTTTCATGTAATCGATACAATAATTCGAAAATACAATGAAGATGAGGCTTCTGACAAAACCAATGTCACCGCAGACAACAAAATAAACGTCGCTACTTTAAAATTTTATATATTGGATATCACTCCAAAATTACAAAACGCAAACTCTAATCTCTCACTCAACGGCTAGACACTGACTTAGACATCAAACTTGTTTTTTCTTCATACAAAATTAAAAACCTTTTTGTTATAAAGACCCAATTCCAATTGAACGTAAATATTCTGTGGTGTATCAATTTATTTGCCCGGAATGTAATTCTTGTTACATTGGCGAAACCACTCGTCATCTTACCACGAGGTTGATTGAACATACTCAAACTGACAAAAATTCAGACATATTTAAACATCTTTAACATTCTTCTGCTTGCAAAAATCAATATAACTCTTCCTGCTTCAAAATTCCAGGCTCTGTGAATTCTATCATTTTTCTTAAACTTGATGAAGCTCTACACATTAAGAAAATCAAATCCGAACTTAATATTCAAGTTCATTGTTTGAATACATTTTTTAATCAGTAACGTTCACCCAATTTATTATTTTGTCTTCTGTCTGTAAATCAATCGCCTCTCACAATGTAATTAGCATTTGTATACGTTCTTGTTGACACTTCGTGAATCCCATTAGATGCGTCATACCCTGTATATTAACTAGGTTAACATATAAATAACACTTGTAAATATCCATTATCACTTGTACTGAAGATGACATACGTCTTGCCGAAACATGAATACAATTAAAAACTTTGCCGTATATTTGAAGTTTACTTTGAAACTTTTCGGGAAAATTCAAACTCGTCTCCTAGAGGCAGGGCCGCCGAGAGGTTTATGACGTCATATATATAAATGATAAATCAGTGAGGAATTCCAAGGCGAGGAGGTTCAGTGTAGATAACTTCGATAAAACAGCGGCGTTCTTGAGGTTATACACTATCTAAGATATAGAAAACAAGCTTCTCGACGTTTCGAGCAAAGGCCCTTCGTCCGGAGATTAGTAGCATCAAATAATCTCCGGACGAAGGGCCTTCGCTCGAAACGTCGAGAAGCTTGTTTTCTATATCTTAGATAATGTATAACCTCAAGAACGCCGCTGATAAATCAGTGGCTTAATTATGGAGCTGAAGAGGGGCTTTTGGGGCTCCAACGCTCTGAAACGCTGTTTCCCTGCATTTTGAAGACAGTAACCATTGCTCTAACCCAACTGCCGTCTGTTATGTCACTGTCTTTAATCTTTGTTACGTCAAAAACGTAAAGCTCAAACATTTTAGGGGGCCCCTATCAAGTAGGGGCCCGGGGAAAGTTGCCCCCTGTCCCCCCCTCTCGGCGGCCCTGCCTAGAGGCAACTTTGCCATTGAAACCTCTGCGTTGAAGTGTGGATAAATGTTTTGTTTTAGAGACGTGCTGCGGGCTTGTACGTTTCGCTATTTTTCTTTTTTACGTTTTTGAATATAACCACATATCAAACTCTTTGTTAACAAAAAGTCATATCGTGTTACCGGCTACGATGCCCCCAGGTGTGCCGCTATATAAACTTGCCCAAAATTTGTTATCTCGTTCTTGCACTTCGCGCGTTACAAATATGGCTTAGGTACCTGCAGAATGTGAAAATTGGATGCATGGAGCATCTACTACAGCCATTTTGATCGATATTTATCGCATTTTAGACTCGGACTTTGGGGGTAATAAGTACGTTGCTACTATAGAAAATCGCTCCTGAATGGCCTCGCAGAGCAAAAGTGCCGAAGAAAACTGGACGTAGCGTACCTTAACGTCAATGTGACGTCAAGGTACCTCCACATTTGGAAAGTACATTATTTGGCGCGCATTTTCGTACCAAATTTATACATATTCATCGAGAATTAAGCTCGGACTGAATGGTCTGTATCTTCATCATTTGGGGATCTTTCTCTCCATTTTGGTATTGTTTACCTGATTAATTCATTCAGTCACGGCAGTTGGCGATGATTGCGAACAAGTAAGTAAATTGTAAAATATTTCTTCATATTTATATTTCTTTAACAACTCCGTAAAATTATTGACTCTATCGTCTAAGGAAGCGGCCGTCAAAACATATGGCTTTTCTTGTCGAATGAGAGGAAAATATTCACCATCTCTGTCATAGGATCGCCACTTGTCAAACCGTGACTCATATCCTTTATAGTGAATGCGTACCAGCTTCTTCTCCCGATCAACTTCGGTTACCTCTGTCTCATAAAGGTTGTTTGCCTTCTTCGGTCGTTTAGGCCGAGTCAAAGGAGGAACTAACTCGAGAGCAGCGAATTCATCGCCAAAACTTTGAGGTTGTCGCAAAGTTCGTATCGGTCTGGACGCCATTGTTGTTTCTGGGCCGCGTAATTTGTTCCGAAAGAGATTGGGCACAAGTTTGATCAAATGTTCGACTTAATAGGGCAAGAGTTTGATATTAAATTCGCTCTTCATTCCACAAAGATTGAACCAAGTTCGCTAGCCTTTTTTTGTTTTCTCTTTTCTGTTTTCTGGTTTTTGGTCAACAATATAATTTTATAACTCCTTCGTGTCTTCTTTTGTTTATTTCCTTGATTTTGAAATTCGTTTCATCTTTCTCACAGAAGTCTTGCCAAAGTCGTCTACCTCAGGATGAATAATATAAATCTTCATTGTTGCACCTCTCAGACATTTTTAAGTCTTAGATGCGTTATTTAAGTGCACATATGTGTATACTTATGAGTAATACGTATATATACGTGTTACTGGTTGCTACTCCGAGTTTCAGTCAAAAATGCTTGAAGATGGCATCCTCGTTGCGTGAAACTGATATATATATATATATATACTGTGTATATATATATATATGTATATATATATATATATATATATATACACAACGAAAAATACGAACTTAAAAATAATTCAGACGAGTTTCTGCCACATAAACAACCACCTGCTATCCGGGTTCAAGGAAACACTGCCCCATAATTATTGCTTTTGAATTATGCCACACAATTTGAGAAAACTAATTGGTCGTCTGAAGGATGCGGTGAGCGTGATACATCATGTTACAACTGCTGCAATGACTCAAAAAACTATAGTTATAATAGATAGGATTATGAAATATCTATGAGAAAGTTTTGTGGTCTTACATTACTGGAGGACAATGCATGGGTAAACCCATTCTTTTTCCATTCAATAAATATTTATACATGTCAATGGCTTGTATTCCTGGATAAGGAGTTCCACCTAGTGGGTAAATTTAGTTACAAAATATTAGTAAGTATAAGATACCTCAAAATAAAAAAAGTTCTATTTAAGAGCCCCTAAAATTCTCCAAAAATTGATTTCGTAATTCAAATATTGCACAAGTTGCAGTGGGAATATAACAATATATTTCTCTGGGATGAAGAGTTTTCTTTTCCAGTTATATTAGTGTGTGGCGGTAGCAATTGCTTTATTTCGTTCTCCATTCTTCCGGTTTAATACTAAAGAGTAATTTAGATTATGTTCACCCGATACCGTATGAAATGGAGCCATAACAAAATCGAATGAGATAGGCCTTTTGTTCTCGCGATACCGGCGTAAAATGCCATGGAATTGCAATCGTAACTGTAATGATTTGAATCCTTAATCCTAACTGGAACGACAGCTTGCCCGGCAATGTGTAAAGACATTGTTATTCAGGCCAAGATTGCATACTGCGCCTGACACATGTATTGAAGACTCTGGCGCACTAATTAGTCCGTCTGTCAGGAAAGTGTTGTGATGTCACAAAACTGTTAACAAAAAGCCATATCAAAAGTTTGCTTCGGTTCCTCTGCTGATTCTCTTACTTCAGCCAGTCTCATCTGCAGAATGTTCTGATTTACGTTTAAATATACTTGTGCTCGCTTTTGATTGGTCCGAACCTATTAAATTCAACTCAGTAATTCAAATTCAAATTATGATTTATTGTAAAATGCATGTAATTACCATATGAGAAACATAGTGCGTGTTTTGTATTAACCCACCCACCCCCCTCCCCTCCACTGAAAGAAAATTCAAAAGTTTGACTAAGGTGATAAAAATCCTAAATCCGCCACTGCAGTTTATCATGAAACAATAATAATAATTGAGAATATAAGGATGAGTAAGACGATGCTTAGACAACATGTCCACATGGCTAGGTTGTCTCATAATTTTATGATCGAGACAATAAAAAGAACTCTTTGAAACATTAGATTCTTTGATTTGGTAGTTGCTCAGACGGTAGTCGATACGATAGATATTGAAAAATGTTTGAGTTAGACTGATGATCGGCTGTTAAAGGTTTTTGGCAAATTTTATGGAATCCATCCCTGATTTTTACAGGGATCTGTAGGTGCATTTTATCCATCATAAGTGCACGAGAGATTCTCGCGACAATGCAGCTCTATCCAGGAGGATTTGCCTTGTTTCGATTCAATTAGGTATCAACTTCAGGGTGAAATGAATGGATAATTTCATAACTAACTAATGACGATTAACACAACACCAAGGGAGGAATTCTTGCTTGCCACAATCTGAAACAGATAAAAATATTCTATCCTCGACGTTTCGAGCAAAGGCCCTTGGAGCAAAGGCCCTGACTCTCCAGACGAAGGGCCTTTGCTCGAAACGTCCAGGATAGAATATTTTTATCTGTTTCAGATTGTGGCAAGCGAGAATCCCTCCCTTGGTGTTGTGTTGTTGCGCCGCTGCCTACCCTGGACCACCCTAGTTAATGACGATTAATCTCTTGGGCACTTATAATGGATTAAACAAGCGTACTATTCCCAGTTCACATCACAGCTCAACTGGTAAAGCAGGGATCCGGAATCGCAAAGATATACGATTAAATTCCGTACAGTTCAACTCAATATTTTGAGCTGACTTTAGCTAGGCTTGTGAAGTGGCAGTCATTTGGAACACTCCCGTGCACACCCAGTGATACGTATATACTAAATCGTCCTGATCGACAGTTGGGCACGTTGACAATTTCCAATTAGAAACAGAAACAAAGTAAATTTGTGTTATTTCCATGGTTACACTGTAACATTTTATGTACAGCTTTGGCTAGTTGCTTGCTGCAAAAGATACTAAATGACTGCATTTAATGAGAAATGATCAACAAAATCATGGTCGAAAAATGAATTCTGTTGATTTAGATGCACTTACCCAACGTGAAAAGTTCCCAAAGTAAAACGCCAAATGACCACCTAAATAATTAATTCAGGCAAAACTGCATGTTAATAGAAATATTTGAATAGTTCAATTGTTCGATAAACTATGGCCTAGTCAAGGGCTATTTAAAGTGGTCCGTTTTTCCTGTTAAGTTGGTTATTCTAGGAGTTTTTACTGTGAAAAGGTCACCGGTGTTGGTATATAATTATTACTTGAAAAGAAGACTCATGAATTCTCTCATTAATTCAGCTGATCTATTACATGAACTTTGAGGTTTTAATCATTCAAAAATCCGTCCATCCCAGGGACGGATAAGCAGGAGTTACAGGGGATTCTTTTCACCTTTTCTCAGAATTCAGTTATTTAAAACATTTTAATGTTAAAAATACGCGATTTAAGAAGTTATTCCCATAAAAGATCACTGATTTCAGCTTCCCATTTGATATAAAGCTCCATCGCCCTGTGCATCATGAATCTTATGTTGCTTTTCCGTTTAACAAAAGGCTTAAAGGAACACCAAACTGCCATTAGGGAGGAATATGAAAACCATTTGATCATGATGATGTAAAGCTTTGAATGAGATTCATGTGTTCTTTCATTTTTCTCTTTTTACATACAGTTTACTAAGTGCTGTATAACTTTTCGAATTGTTTTTGTTTAGAGTTCATTACCTACGCAGCCCACACAGGTTTTCCTCATAGGCGCAGTGGCGTAGCCAAGAGAATCTGTGATGTCTGGGCCTGGGAAGCACACTAATTAGGGGTCCGGGGGTATGCCCCCGGAAATTATTTGAATTCCTGGGTCTCTGAAAGAGTATTTCCTGCATTATAAGGGCGCTATTCTCGTCCTTTTGCCTGCGGCGCCGAGCTGGATTTGAAGGCTTCAATTGGCGTTAAACTCGTACGGATCTTCCAAATTACTTTCTAAACCACGTGATATCTCATTGATGAGAACAAATTGCACGAATTTTTAGCGTGGGAGAAAAAATTGAGCAAAGAAATTCCATTCGTGGACCAAACGGAAAGCCGGTGAAGGGTTGATGTCAGATTATTTAAAGTTTGTCGTGAATTTTTCAGTTGAATATGCCAAATACGTTTTGGGAAACGCCCATGTTCGTAGCTGACGCGCGGGTCTACGCCCGGGTGGGCCCGGGTCTGGCTACGCCACTGCATATGCGTAATGAATATATAAAAGAACTGAAATAAAAATAGCAGATACATTCGAAAAGGTTGGATAAACAAGACAACCTGATGCAATATTTTTTAGATAAAGGACGAGAAAATGAAACATGTACACAAAAAAGTAAACCTCTTGTAAACTCAAACATGACAAAAACTATCCCTAATCTTAGGACATATATTAATGCCCAGCATAAAACACAGAACAAAGTCATTGAATAAAAGAAAGGATTTATTAAACTAACGTTTCGTCGCATTTCGCAACATCATCAGAGTGTGAAATGTTACAAAACAGCGAATATATATGAATGTGTACTGTTTCACCGAGTGGAATGTTGGTGGAAAGGGAAGAAATGACAAAACTGGCCATGATAAAGTTTTCTCCGCCAAACATTTGGTACACACAGCTCCCAACAAAATTCTTTATTTTTGCTTACCTTTTACTGGTATCCACTCTCTCCATATACGCTAACAAGTTTACAGTGTTTTCTCCTCAGCCTTTCCTCACCTCAACATCCATTTCATTTTCAACCCTACCAGACGTCTTTCTCACTTTTTTACCTTTAAGGACAGGGTTCCTAAGGGTCTGAGATCTCATGTTGTCTACTCTTTCACGAGTCAATTCTGTAACCAGGGCCGTACCAAGAAAATTTTGTAGGGGGTGCAAGCTCAATTCAACCGACTGCCACATGAACTTGGGTACCGATTACATGATCGCCCCTGACACTCCAATCAGCCATATTCGAATTACTACAATCTAATACCATTAACAAGGAAACTAAATTTTAAATTTTTTGGGAAAAAAAAACCGGCGAAAAGACGCAAAAACATTTTAATTTTATTTCCACTTGTTAATTGCCAAAAAGGAAAACATTAAACATGATTGTAAAGTCATAAAGATGTATGTGAGCCAACGATCTATTGTCATAATTCTTAACTTTCGCAGTTAAAATTTAATATCAATAAAAGCTCGATAAAAAATACCGGGCCGGGAGAAAAAGAATTCAAAATGGCTACTTTGCGAGGTCATCGTGAGGGTGTCGAAAATTTGAAGTTTTGTTGTGTATATCCAACTGTACAAACTTTCTATTTGGGAAAAAAAACAGTTAAAGGGTATATGTCGACTTTTTGTTAGACACTATTTATAACGTTAAGTGTTTAACACTGCTTTGTATTATTGACAATCTCTTTATTTGCAAAACTTCCATCATGTTAAATTTGCAAAGTCTGCCGACTGAGACCTCACGTCTGCCTACTTGAACAGGTAAATTTTTTGGGGGTGTCGCACCTCCCAACACCCCCATAGCTCCGGCCCAGGCTGTAATGTATTGTTTGGGGGTCAAACTGCTACCCATTTACTTACACTAGTCTCAGATCCTTTGGGAGTCTCCGCCTTTACTGGTAAAAAACGTGCCACTTCTACCCTATCCAGTATTTTAGCACATGTTTCCGAAATTGGCCATACCGCATCTCTTGACGACTTTAAAATTCTATCCTCTGGTTTTTCTGTTTCTGAACTTCTCGTAAGTTAAACCTCTTAATTTTCAAAGTTAAACCCTCTTTGAACGGCAATCTCGACTCTATTACTTCGTCTTTGTCTGAATTTTCTCTTCTTTTCTTCCACTACTACACAACTTGTAATTTGATACCTTCATTTCTTCATATATATTCGCTGTTTTGTAATAATATTTCACACTCTGATGATGTTGCAAGATGCGACGAAATTTTAGTTTAATAAATCCTTTCTTTTATTCAATGACTTTTTTCTGTGTTTTGTGCTGGTCATTAACATTTGTCCAAAGATTAAGATTCCAGCCTTGTTCCTCACTTGCGATTATTTGAAAAAAAATTATCCCTACTATCATTTCGTTTTATGTAGCTTCCATTTTGAGTTCACAAATTATTTCTCTTTCGAGTGGGTTGTGTGCTTTATTTCTTACAAATTAGTTTGCAGGAGACAATTTTTGGTGTCATTACCTTGGTTTTTATCGTAATTCTTAAAAGCAAACTGTATACTTAGTACAAGGCATGCAAGCTGAAGTAATTTCTCAACTCATTACGTTTTGTATGCAAGTTATTTAACTCACACGTCAGTCTTTTCTGTAAACACGGAATCTTTTATTGACTCCAAAGCCATCCATTTCAATGGAACCAAGCCCTGCAAAATTTTCATATTGTCTGAAGAAAGTTTATATCTTCATAATAATAATAATGTCCTAACACTAGTAATTACTTATTAACCCTTTTGTGCATAATTTTTGCCATTTTTTCCCTTATTATCTTTGGCTTTTACCTTTGTTCTTTCATTTGTTTAGCAGTTGTAATTTGTTGTTGTACTACTATCGTATGCAGGAAAGGGTTACCAGAACGCATGGCCTATTTTAAGTAAATTTCAAGAGTTGAGACCGATGGGTGAGTATCAGGTTAACAAGCATGAGTACATTGGCAGTCTCACTTGACCTTATTACTAGAAGAGCGAAAAATATTCAAGCATGTATTATAACACGACTAAATTGATACATCCTATGAAGTTTATACAATTAAAATTTAGCTAGAAGATTGTCCAATGTCCTTTTGAAAATAAGTAACAATCAAACAGGCGCGCATCTCTTTGTCCGCTGAGAAAACTACACAGCAAAATTCGTCATTCTTGATTTAAGAAAAAAATTGCTTGCTTTGAGCAAAAAGTTGCTCAAAGCAAGCAAACACATTCTTGTCCGTATAGTAAGAATATTATTCTTGCAAAGAATTATATTCTCGCTACAAGAATATTATTCTTGTAAGAATAATATTCTTACAAGAATATTATTGCTTGATACAAAAATATTATTGCTTGATCAAGAATATTCTTGCTTGATACAGGAATATTATTGCTTGATACAAGAATATTATTGCTTGATACAAGAACATTATTGCTTCAAGGAAGAATATTATTGTTTGATACAAGAATACTTTCTCGTATTTCCTTTACTGTTAAGATCATTCAATGTAAAATTTCAACTTAACTACTATATCTAGCCAAATCTTAAATGTATATTTTGAAGTATATTATCTAGTTATCACCTAGTTAAAAACTAAGATAGTGCTTCCACTTTAAAATGAGAAATTTCCATTAAATTTCGACCTTTCACAAATTTGCCGGAGTTGGAAATTTTCTACTGGAGCCGATGTTTTTGTGCCAGACCTGGAGGTGAAAAACCCGGAGTTTGCACAGCACTATTTTTACTTAATACAAGAACATTGTTTGCTTAGAATGAGAACAAGAAAAACCCTACATGGTCACATATCAAGCACATCATGCATGTTTTAATTTATGTCTCAACAAGTTTGATATCTGCGCACTAAAGTTCAGTCTAAATTTAAAAGTCTGATGCAGTTTGTTTAAAGTTCAAGTAATCCTCACCTTATTCCTTGCAATATACCCCTTGCATTTGCAATCAGTTGCATTTTTAAAAAAATACCATGCATATTCAGCAAGAGCTAGATTGTTTGAAATGAGAATTTATTAAAAACTAGGTGGATAGGTAGAACTAACTTGATTTAAGAATACCAATAAATTGTTTGAAACAACTTCATTCTTGTTTTAAGAATGTAGTGTTCTGGATAAGAATATTATTCTTGTTGTTTTCTTATTTCAAGAATATTAAATTCTCCACAAATTCACATTTCTTGTTTTAAGAAACCCGATTCTTGGTACAAATATTCTTACTTGTTTTAAGAATTTAAAATTTGCTCTATTCTTGAAACGAGAATAGTATTGCTCAAAACAAGAATTTTGCAAGAATATTTTTCTTGCAAGAATTTGCAATTTTGCTGTGTAATGATCACATCTTCAATCCTCTAAATTTCTGAGAAATCGTAGAATTCCAAAACAGCACAATCTCAAATTCGATACTACATAGCTTCCAATCAATACTGCACAAAGAGTGTAATACTGTACACTAAAATAGGTCATGCCCGAATGTAAGGTTTGAACTGGAAAGCATTTGCTGGAGGTTTTCACACAGATCGAACGACGAAGGAACGAGGCCTGTGCGAAAAAAGTGAAGACAAATATGTTCCTTCTAGTTCTTACCTTAAATCATCATTCATGAGACTTAACGACGTCGTAAGCAATTTGATGTCGTCAGTCTTAAATAAAATTCAACATATTGCATGGATAGCCTACAAGTCAGCGCCTATCATTTTGCGAACAGACAGGATAACTAGCTCTGTCATTTGATATTAAACAATTATTGGATGAGGCCGAGCATGATATCAAGAATTATCCAGACCGAGGTCAATGTTATCTGCCGAAGCCGAAGGCTGAGGCGGATAACATTGACCGAGCTCTGGTTAATTCTTGATATTATGCATGAACCGAATCTAATAATTGTTTTATTATACATTCAAAACAGCGATAGATGCAAGAAAAGATTTGCAGTAAAAAGACTCGTGCGATTAACTTTCCAAACTGCGACAGGATCATTTTTGCTGTTTTGTAATTTTTGCGGCCTTGAGGTGGTTACGTCATCAGCGTCCTATATATTTTTTGAACAGTTTCGTCGAATAATTCATGATATTCGGCGATAGAAATGATTTTACGTCTTCCAGACATTGAGAATTGACTGGTGAATGTCGTCTAATAAGAAACAAGAATGAAGTTTGAATGTATAATAATAACATTTATTTCGTGTGCTGCTTAAACAATTTGAAATAATATTATGCAATATTTGCAGTCGAAGGTGAGCGGAAGGGAAGCCGAAAATAGCTTTTAAGATTGGCACTCCGGTAGGAGAAGATCCTGTAAAGATTTCTTACAGTTTATGTTTACGTCCAAAACGTGGATGGGAAATCTTGAATAGACCTGTTTTGCCTAAGTTTTGTTGAAAACTTAAGGACATGCATCAACGGTTCAAAGTTTTTGTATCCAATTGAACAGGGACCCTTGGGCTAAAGTGGCTCTTCAATTTATAAACGCTACCAACATTAACTAGAAGATACGGACAAAGTTTACCAAGTTTATGTTATCAGAAGTTTATCAATATCGACAAATGTGAGCTCTTTTGTAATCCACAGCAGATCGAAATTACCTCAGAACTGATTCAGCAGACGTTTCAAACGATTCACCCAGCCCTTTCCTTCATCTGAGTGTTTTTTCTGAATCATGCAGAGTGGAAATGTGAGCAAGAAAGTAGTAATGTGCTGCGCAAGGTGTAAATCAGTTCCTTCGTTAACTTTGAATTGCACTTCTCTTGTCTGGACTGACTGGTCGTTTATTGACAAATTGCCGATTGGGATGAAAATCAAATCGGAGAGATTTTTTCTTGTTGTTCTTCTTATGCCCAAATAGCAGGGAACCGTTCAAAGGCTAAGCTCCACTACAAATACTATCATTACTTTTGATGCGAATGAATCCAAATGACCCTGTTTGATGATTATTTTGGAGATACATGCGATTTATGCCGATCAAGTGGAAGGAAATTGAAATCACGACGATGCAGCATCTGATTTACAACTACTAATTAGACTGTTAATTCAATTGTTTACTTGTTCATAAATTATTAAAGTTTATTATACAGTATCTCACCGTCGATCGTTTTACATATGTTTCGTATTTGTAAACATCTCGGGCCAATCCAAAGTCCGCTACTTTCGCTACATATTCATGACCAAGCAAAATGTTTCTTGCTGCTAGATCACGATGAATTACCTAAAAGAAATTAACAATTTTGAGGGGTAAGTCAACCCAATGGTTATAAAAGTTATGGTTTTTGCTGTTAACTAATCCATACATGCACCTGGCAGTTAGAAATGGGGGGTTCATCAACTAATTAAAAGGAATTAATGTTAATTTTTGGTATTTACGACGCAAAAAGCCTACCTTTATGGATGGTAATAATTTTACTATATCATTGTAAAGACCTACTGTTCAACTGAATGACAGTTGCTTACGTTGGACTTATTAGGGTGACTGAATATGAATTTGCTAGTTTTTCGTACTTTTTGCTTCCCTACGACATAACTCTGGAATGTTCATAGCCTGCAACCTCAAATTTGCCAAGGTTGAAAAGCAATTACGGGAGTTTAAGATGGTATGGTAATATAAAGTATTTTTCTAGTTTCCACGGCAACAACGGTGACTGTAAACAACCTTGGCCACTTAGTTTTGTTTGGTTAGTGGGAAACCAAACCAAAATTTGGAATAAATTTGGTTGACATCACAAGTCATTCGATAAAAACTTAGGAACCTGAGTTAGACAAATGAATTCTGCAATAGTTTCTGTTGTTCACCGAAATTGAAATACTATTTTCTAGAAAAGTTTAAAAATTGGAAGTTAAAATTTTATCAGACTGGTGTTTAAAGGTTAGATTTGCTTATTGTGAACTTTGTAGAACTCACGAAGAAGAATCAACTTTAAAAAATTGAATTTTCAAAATTGTTTTCAATTGCTACGGTTGCTATGGGATAAGAAAAATCTTTAATATTACCATGCCAGCTTAAACTATCATCATTTTTATTCCTCACCACATTTGGAGTTGTTCGGCCACAACCGTTCGAAAGTTATGCTCAAAGGAAGCAAAAGGGCATAAAAACAGCAAAATTACATTCAGCCACCGTAGGGATCGATTTTCATTATAATATTATTATACAATTTATTGTATTTTGGTTTTGTGGTTAAACTCTGCAAGAGAAAATATTTACGTGCTCAAATTGCAAACTAGGTGGCAATTGAAATATTTGTTAGTAAACAAAATATGAATACTAATCCCAGGTGGTAATATTAACACAACATCCCATTCAATGGTTACTAAGGTGATTCATCAGGGACCTTAAGATCTACGACGTCAACTTGAACTACGACGTTCTCTAAAATTTCTCCATTTAAAGAAACCACAATTTATTGACCATCGTGCTTGATACTTGTGACTTGGTTTATGACTCCTAAACGTTCCAGTTTTCCTAAAACGACCGTAGTCTCAGGTTGCATTCAATGTTAAGTAGCAGCTTTTTTTCACTCTACAAGCTGACGTCGTCCTTAAGACGTGAAAATGGTCTGGGTGACGTTGTATGCAGAACGACGACGGTGTTTAGAATTTTCTGAAGTATAAAATTTATTCGTTCTCTTTGTTTTGCATGAAGAATTCTTTTGTTGAAAGGACGTCGACGTTGAAGTTGACGTCGTAGATCTTAAGGTCCCTATTGTTTTACTAAGACTTCGTTCTCAAAATAACATCTTAAATGAAACAAATTCGAAAATTTTGATTCCTTCCAACAGTTCATAAGTCTTACGTCTACCTGTTGCCATACTTAGTGTTTCTTTCACAACATCATTCAACTTGGCACTACGAGGGGTTTATTATTGTTTCTTGTAAAGAGCGTTGATTTAAGACTCCACAAAGGTCTTGGCCAAAACATTTCCGGACATGTGTTTTACCTTTCGAGAAATAAGGAACTCCATTCCTTTAGCAATATGAAGAGCAAATAAAACCAAATTTCTGGGACCTAAAGCCTGCGAAGGGTCCGGCGTTAAAGATCTTTCTTCAAAGTCATATGTATCTCTGCTGTTTCGCAAAAAGGTCCTGAGATTTCCATGTGGACAATACTCCATTATTATCCATAGGTCGGAACATTTTCCTGAAAAGATAATAAAGGAAAAAATGAGACTCACTAAAAGAAGTGTTATGATATGCCAATCGAAGCTTATGAAAAACAAATAGCATTGCATGCAGCAGAACGTTCAGTCGATCGGCAGTTGGACGGATGGACAGACGATATGGCTGTCAAAGACTTGAAACCAAATACTTCATCTAGAATACACTTGATTTGCGCGATAATAATGATAATACTAATTTTAATAATAATATATATTTATAAATATTATTTTTATAAATAATAAAAATAAATTTATCATTTGGAGAAATGATCGGGAAGGCATTAAATTTCCTCAAAAATATCAACTTGACTGCAAAAGATTATTATTGTCACAATGTTCAAATGATAAGAATTTATCTCACTAAATTGCTGAAATATTTACGTGTATTTTTGTGCATTATCTTTTGCATTAGTGTGTAAGCTTGTTCATAGAACTTAAAAGTAAGGTGTAATACGGCAGTATGATTACATACGTGAATGGACAATGTGCCTTTTTTAATGAAGTCCATATGGGATTAGAAGATTTATGTGTTAATGACATATAGAATCAATATTAATGAACCAATGGCAAGAGGATTTGGGTCATACAACCTGAGCTCGTTTCTCTCAAGTGGTTTAAATCTTGTCGATTTATGGAAATATATCTTAATATACTGTATAATTAGGTTTGACCTTGTATAAATACAGAACCTTCAAACTATGTATATACCTTTGTTGATGAAGGAACAGGTCCCAGAAGCGTAGATGATGACAATGTTATCATGAAGTGATTATATTAATCGATTTATATGGTTGGTAGTACTTTACTTGGTAAGAATGTTAACTTAATGGTGTGTAAACTCAGTAATATATACATCAAGTGTATCCATGATCTAAGAGTCAATCCTCAAGTCGAGGGACTAGCTCTTGAGGAAGTGATTTTTGCGTTAACAGTTTAAAACCAGTATAACAGCGTTGTTGTCGATAGGATTTAAAGCAGACAAGAGTAATTCCCTAAATATCTAATGCCGACAGAATCGCCATCTGTATAATAAGCTAGTGGTAATGCACGTGTCTCTCACCACTGTGACTACGGTTCGATTCCGGCTTCGTGCAGTTATCTGCTTAAACCTTTGTCGCATGTGAAAAGAGTGATGTCCAGTTTGACTCTACCAAGCATTGCAGGTTTTCTCCGGGTACTCCGGTTTCCTCCTGTGGTAACATTGGACCCATGAGGGGTAGCCCTTACTGGAGCTCGGGGGAGAACAGCTCAGGTAGCTGATAGGGTTATCCAGCATAAATAAAGGTGCTTTACCTTTACCTTTACATAAACTTGTCTAATTTTAATCTAATTTAAAAATTCCTATGACATAAGGAAAAGTAATGCTCTTAATTTGTCAACATCATGTCTCGTTTCAGGAGTTTTGTTGCATGCAAATTAGATCACTTATATCTATAACATCATATACTCAATTCAGACTAAATAAACTTGGCGAAATGAGGAATGTCTGGCGAAATAAAGTCGAGGGGTAATGCGTGGAAAGAACTCTCTCCTGAATACAATCTGGATACAATTTACTCTTACAAGTTCAGTACGCGATCATAACTTGCACGGCACCAGCAACAAATTTTTTGTCCCGAGGCTCCTATCCGAATCCGTCAAAAGAAGCTTCTCGTAAAAAGGAGCTGTTCTTTGGAATAGCTTACCCGAGGAGGCTGCTAGTGCCCAATCACTGTCTGTATTTGAATCATTGATAAGTAATACTAGTTAATGCACTTATCTGAATTATATATTGTAGTTCCATTATATATTTTTATATTTAACTTCAGCTTTTAGATAGTTTAACTAATGACATTAATATATGTATGTTTATGTTGTAAGATAATTACAAGTCTCCATTGAATAGTACATTATTCTAATTGTGAATTGATGGACTATATGTTTAAATAAATATTATTATTATTGTCGCCGATTTCTGTCAGCATTCTGATGTTATTGCTGGACAAAAATTAATACAAATCAAGTTATTTCCCATAACCTCACACATCTAGAACCTTTCTCAAAATTCTTCCTATTCTCAATTAGTAAACCTTTTGCAATAAATGAAGTTTACGTCTATCTCTATTCTGTTTATCCAGTCGTCTAATACTTTTTGACACAGTTCCCAATGTATTACTACCGGAATTATTTGTACGTCTTGACAGTGCCACATTCGTCAGATTTCCCTTCGGAGGTCCTGGTATTTCTCGATCTTTTCATTCTCTTTTCAATCAATCTCGTGTCAAATGGACATGCAACATCTATCAACAAACAAGACTTTTTCTCCTTAGCCATTACTGCAACATCTGGTCTTGAGAATGTGATTTCTTCGTCACTTTGGAGTTTCATGTCCCACATAACTTTCACTCTTGTATTTTCAAGGATTCTTCCTGGTTTGTGTACTATTTCTCAGCGTGTTCCAAGCCAAACTTTTTGCATAGTTGCCAATGAATGGCTATTGCCACTTCGTCGTGTCTCCAATTCTTGAACTGGTTCTGGGCAAGCATTTTTCATTTCGCTACTATATGTGGTAAAGTCTCGTCCTTCTCTCCACATAATCTACAGTTAGCTATGATGTTTTCTTTGTCAATCATTTTTCTTATTAGCTGTATATTTCGTTCTCAGCACTTGGCCTTATGCTGCCATGATCATCCCCTCAGTCTCCTTTTTAAGTATCCTTTCTGCAGCCATTTCCAAGATTGTCCTTCTCTTTGCTCTTTCATGCTATTGTAGAATTTTCCATCTCAACTTTTCTCCTTGCACTTGTAAAACTTTTCTGCTTGAATCTCCTTTTTCTCTTTGCTCTCTCCTAGCAAGTTCTGTTTTACTGTAACTAACAGCTGTTCATTACTCCCTTCAATATGTGCTTTGAGATTACTCACTTCTATACTTACACAGTCTTCAATACTTATGAGACCTCTTCCTCCAATGCTTCTTTTAACATAGAGCCTGTCTACATGTGTTTGTGGGTGTAGTACCCGGTATACAGTTCATCAACTTCCTGGTTTTTCTATCCATTTTTCCCAGTTTTTCCTTTGTCCATTTAATGATACCTGCGCCGTATCTCACTATTGAGACTGCTCTAGAGTTGGTGGCTGTAATTTTATTCGGTCCATTTAGTTTTGACTTCAGAATTTTTCTTAGTCTAGTATAGTACTCCTTCTCAATTTTCTCTCTCTCCTTGTTGTCCTTCATGCCATCTACCTTTAAAATTCCCAAATGCTTGTACCCCTCATCTAAGTTGATCTCCCTCATTCCTTCTTCATTAGGTAGCTGAATACGCTCTCCATTATCATGTTTTCCTTTCTCCATGATAAAAACTCCACATTTACTAATACCAAACTCCATTTCGTTATCATGACTGTATTTCTGGCTTCAATCCCGCATGTGCCACACATTGCTTGGTCTCAGACATAAAACTAATTTTTCTAATTTCTACTCCGTAAAACAGCGTTAATTCCAGCCTGTAAATACGACAATACCAACATTCGTAGATAATTTATTTCAAAAGTTTAAATTATTGTTTATTTGAAAAGAAACTCTAGTCAGATTTTTATGTTTTAAATATAACGAACTGTTAGTGCAAGCGATTTCCATAACAACCTCGCCGCAGTTTATTACCATACACAACTACGATGCTAATTGAATATTCCCCATTTTTGCTGCTTTCAATGATATTTCTTTTTTGTACGCTGTATTTGGGATACGTTGAGTGTATGATGAGATTGGGTAAGTAATTTGTATATTTCTGAAAATTAAATATCTCTGGAACTAGATGAGATGTCATGGGGAAGAGAGAGAGGAAGAGGGAGAGGGGAGAAGGAATAAGAGAGAGAGAGAGAGAGAGAGAGAGAGGGGGGGGGGAAGATGGGTAGGGAGAAAACAGAAATGCGGTGGCGTAACTGAGCTACAGCCCCCAAGGAAAGTCAGGAAAAAAGAACCGCAGAAAGGTTGTGAACGTTTTTAGCTTGATAAAAGGAAAAGAATAAGAAGAGGATGAGACGATGAAACAATCCAGAAATGGACGAAATGAAGTTAATACGGTAAATTTTATACAGATTTAAACTGGTCATCGTTATCGGAAATGTTCATCCACTTGATTTCATTGTTTTCATTGTTTGTTAAAAATTTCAGCATCAAAATAAGGGATCAAATCCAGTCCGATCGAGCCATTGTATAGAGTATCAAAATCCTTTCTCACTTCTCTTATTTACCAGTACTCTGTTAGTTGGAGTGACCCCATGACTGTCCATCATACAGAAGTCCTCCTATACCTCTTACTGCCTGCCTTTACCTTGACGGATTAACGATGACTGACTAGCTACTCTCAGTCTTCACAAATCAATTATTAGCATATGAAACGAATTTCAAAGAAAAATGAAAAAAGATATATACTCCAAACCTTTTGTGCAAGCTCCAAGAAGGTTGACAATATTTTCATGTTCCCCAACATGAATTAAGACCTTAAGTTCAGATCGCAAATCCCCCAATTTACTACGATCCCAGTTCTCTAGAAAAACAATACAAGTTTTGACGATTGTAAAGGAGTTTTGACAATGAAGAAGTCCTAATTATAGTCTAGTTGTAAAAATTGTTCTTCAAACCTTTAAGTTTCTTCACTGCAATCGTCGTTACTTCTTTGCAATATACGTAATTGTTCCTTCTAAAACTTCGAAGAAACATCGACAAGCGTCGACGATTCGATCTTTGCTTCAGAATATCCCTTGGACGAAACCCAGATATTCCGATTGCTTCAGCAAGCCACACGCACCCAAATTCCCCCATGCCAATCTCAGAACCTAGAACCGAAAAAGCTATGTCATAGTAAATTGGACACTATAAAAACCGGAGCATTTAACTACAAAGATAACAAATGAATGGATGACCAAGAAAATTAAAGAAAATCAGTAGGATAGTAATAAGAAGTAATCCTAAATGCTTGGTCTTAAAATGAGTATCAAAGGACATATTGAATGCTGTGGTTAAATGTCATTATATATAGCCAATAATGGCCAATGTAAGATACAGCATTAGTTAGTTGCGGCCGAATTAAGCCTATGCTAAAATAAGTCTCAAACACTCATATAAATAGTCCACAGCAAAGTTTTCGCTACTAAAATAATCCGCACTTGGGATAAGGATATGCATGTTATCTTAGTCCCGTATTGCTATTCCTTTTCATCCCTCATAATATTCTATACTTTCAAAAATCTATTTATAGAGTATCTTGCGTAATTTCTGTTTCTCCCTGATGAAATATGGCTATATTGAGGTTTCGGAGTATATAAGCGGAGAATATATAAAGGCCATTGGTTAAGACGTCGGCCACTATCGATTCCATGGTGACCGAATAAGACTATAATACGTCCCATTTATTGGTAGCGAAAATGATTCTACCATTTTTTTAATGGTCCCAAACGGCGGCAGCAACAGCAACGGACCCCTCAGTTTGTGAGTGAAAACTAGAGACATACAAATTTTTAGATCACTCTTACGGTAAATGTCGAAATTATGGAGCAAGATAAAAATTTTCGGGTTAATAAAATATTTTTTGTCCATAGTTCCAAGAAAATATAGTAAATACACATTATTTACATAGGCCTTCAGAATATATTTGTTTTTTTCATGAGACCATGTCCAAACAATACGACATACAAACGTCTATGTAAAATGTAATTAAACGAAACACTTATATTTGCCATGTAAATTTGCTCTATTATATTTCCACCATATTTGTACGATTGTATTTCTACTATACTTACAATATATAAATTTTTACTTATATATTTACTCCATATTCACAGTACAATTACACAACACAATAATTATTAAATCCATGTTTGTATTACTACCTATGGTTCATATGATATTCTCTTCAGAAATAGATTTAAATTGATTTACGTTAACTCTTTCCCTTTATATTTCACTGGATGATTGTTCCAATACGTTGCTCCTATAAATAGTCAATACTTTAATTTGTTTAAAAAAATTATATTGGGTCTATCAAGCGAAAGATTATTCTTGTTATCTCGAATGGAGTAGAATTCATTGTTCCAAGCTGAGAATAAGTCAGTTATGCTCTCCAGCAACTGTTCATGTTTTACTTTATTTCTAATACTGACTTTTAATATTCACCTCTATAAGAGTTTGCCATTCGATCTATGGGTCGGATCTCGTATGAATTTTCCGTCATAATTCTCGCAGCTCTGTTTTGCATTTTTATTGTATCTATCAAGCAAATAATTGCGTGAACTATCCCACAACAGACTGCAATAATCAAAGTACGAAAGAACTATAAAGATTTATATAGACAGTTAAAACAGTTTTGGAAACGTATGGTTTGATTTTCCGCATCAAACCTATTGCTTTAGAAACTTGGATATAACATTGTCAATATGATTTTTCCATATTAATTTATCATCAATGACATTTCCTAAAGTATCAAATTTTTAACTTGTTTAATACTTTCATTACCTAATCTTATATCAATGTCGCTGATTATTTCATTCAATCTTTGTCGTGATCCAATCATCACGTATTCAGTATTGACTTTATCTATTGCTTATTTGTAAGAAGCAATCGATACATTTTCTTTTAATTCATGTTGAACTTCTGCTTTAGTTCTTCCAATGAACAGAGGCTGCTAGTGGTCAAGTTTTTGTCATCTACTTACATGCTTTTTCACTAATCCCACGAGATTTAACTACGACATCCCATAAGGTATACTCTCTATGTCATGGAATTTTAGATGAAAAGTGGACGTTTGTCAAGCTCGTTTACAAGAATTTCTGACCTCCAAGCTGGAACCAAACACGCAAAGGTCAGATAACCAGTAAGATGCTGTAACCATGGAACTACCAAGGGCTCAGATAGCGAGTTAAGGTAAAGGTTCAACATATGTGCCATATTTATGGTAGTCGTCATTATGATAATGATGTTAACGACCAGAATGCTTCATGTCAACATTATTATTATGCAGTAGTTACCGCTGCACTCCATCTGAGTCTCGGTCGCTCAATGGTTAAAGCATCTTCCAGTTCATCAGAAGGTTGTAGTTTTGATCAACGTCTGGGGATCACTCAGATATCGTTTCTCCGAACAGACGAGTTTGACGAACATCCACTTAAGATCAGTAACAACACCAAACCCAAACCCTCACTTGTTATACTATGTTTGTGTATAACTTTCAAACCTATTTCAACCTGAATGGGCCGGTTCCTCTTATACACCTGCTTGAATACACCTACCAGAATGTATTTGGAAATCTTGTTTGTAATATTAATCTGATCAACTGTCTACCCAATCAATCTTTGCATGAAAACGAAAAAAACTGCAAAGAATTCTGGTAGTTATATTCAGCTTATTTAATAAGGGGAACCAGAAATAAAGTTTCGACCCCATGATACATAACGACGATGGTATAATGCTGTCCGTTTACCATTAATTGATCCATTTAGCATGCGCCCAAATTGTTTACTGCAGATCACGTAGTGTTTTGGTTAATTACAATGCTTTCATAGGATATCTTTAAATGTCCAAGAAACATGTAAAACGTCAAACGATTTTTATAAATTGAAGAACTTCATCGAAATTTCATTAATATGTAGTTGTTACCATTTCAAAACATATGATGGACAAACTACTTTGGTACTTTATTACTGAAGTTTTGCATCAATTTTATATATAGGGCCTAGTTAAGTGAACTTATATTGGGGGGTGGTGGATATCATCAGTCTATCAACAAACTTCGTCCTAAACGAACTTTTAATTTCTTTTTATTTTCTTCAATTGAATAATTCTTGAGCTGTAACGCTACAAAGCTTTCAAACATACCTCTGAAAACTTTTATATGCTTATAATTTCCTCTGTAACTTCACAACGAATCCAGAGGCCATTGTTTTATTACATGTATTAATTCAACTGAACAATCTGCAATTCTTATGATTGTTTATTGTTTAATCAAAATCTGTTGGATAGTTGTTTGTATTTTTTTTTTAAAGTAAAAAATTGTTCCAAGATTTCTACTCGGCAGATTATATTAAAAACTGAAAAATAAAACATTTCTATGCTTGGAACAACGGATTAAAATTTGAAAGCAGATTATAGGGGAAGTATGTATTAAGACGCCTTAACAATGCGCGGCCTGCATTCAATCAAATCAGAATAACTACTACAAAATAATGTAACACCCCTTTATGTAAAGATGTAGATAAAATTTCGAAAATATTCATGTATCTTGCTTGCGTCTGTTTTGTACAAGCATAATTAGCGTTGTTTTATTTTGGTCAACTCTTCGCATTTTCAACGTTACTTTTTTCAAGTTTCGAACAATATTTAAGCAACTTCTCAGAAGTTCTGGAGTAAAATTTCAGCATTTTTGTGGCCGAATTTGTAGATCCCTAGTGTCAAAGGTATTGGGGGTGCAAAGACAGGAGAAATGACAGTGGCAAAGATTAAAGAGCGGAGAAAGACACGAAAGGGAAGCGAAAGGAGGGGGAAGTCTGGAAAAAGAAGGGAAAGGAAAACAAGATAAGGCAAATTAAGGTTCGCAAAGACAGAAAAAGGGAAGGCGATAGAAGGGAAAAGGAGGGGATAGGAAGGGAAGGGAGGCAAGTGATAAGGAAAGCAATGGAAGGGGAGGGAAGGGTACGGAAAGGGAGGAGAACGATAAGGAAGTGAAGGAAAGCAGATGGGGGAGAAGTGAAGGGGAAAGATTGAAGGAAAGGAAACATCCATCAAATTTACGCAAAAAATTTATTACTTGTAGCCTTACTTACGCAACGTAATTCGTTCCCTTGGAAATTCCCACTCAGCAATATATGGCAGTTTCTCGAGCTGCTCATGAATGTCTTTGTCTACATCTAGTTTGTCAATGTAGTCAGGTAAAGGAGGATACGAAAATATGTAAAATCCACCATAAAGTGTCTTTCTCTTGTATAACACAAAAGTGAGGAAAAATATTGTGGCTACGGTGACAGATCCAACTGGAATGATGCTGGTGAGTAAGATGGTTCTGTTGTTTCTGGAAGAACTTCTACGGCGATCATCTATTTCAAAAAAGAAAACCCCTTTTTACCGTAGGATTCTTACTGTTCTATAAATGCTACATAAATTTACATTTTGATATCTTTGTATTTAACAAAGATAATAATGGAAATAATAAAAATTGTAAAGCAGATTATTGACAGCAAAAAATTAACTAAAGAATGAATCTAAATTAAATTTATGGTTTCGATGGCTGTTGTGACCCAAAAAAAGCCCTCTTAAAACAGCTAGAGTGGAAAAAGGACCCTCCTTCAAAATGTATTGCTTACTCCACTGGTTAATATTCAATATGTACTGGAACTGAAACATGGTGCTTGGCATCATAATGTATTACTCGGTGGCTACCCTTTAAAGTAGGTGCATCTTGAAGAATTTATTAGGATCGTGGAGATTAGGATTTAACAAACCACGTTTGGGGAAAGTTAGTCTGAAGTTTGGAGCCATGTGTTGTTTACTGGGCAGTCCGATAATTTTTTTTTAATCAATAAATCTTCAAGTTAAAAAATAGAATACTTTGAGTTTGTTCATTTATTAAACCTCACGAAAGTTTTGCTAAAAAACGACTGTCTGAATCCTTGTACTAGCCTATCTGTTCATTCTTATCAGGATTATTTCAAAATTGTTTAATGCTTTCACCGCCCTACTCTCCTGTCTTCTATATGAGCTTATACAGTCAATAGTACATATAGTTTGCATTCGCACAAGATTCATCTGAAGCTTATCGAATAACTTGAAGTGTTGAAGAAGTTGTCAGTTTACATTACTCTAATGGTATTATGTTAAAAGTTTACCTCAGATTTTCTGATTTACAAATTTTGACGCTTCATCCAATGACACTTTCTGAAGTTAATTATTGTCAATACCAAGATATAGACAACGATACTTAAACTTCTCAATGTATTGTTAAATTCTATTGAAAATTCAGTTCCCAAAAGCACCATAATCCGTTCATGTCGTTCTTATCATTATCCCAACATTAAAAGTTGTACGGTCTTAAAAATTTATGTAGAAATCGTACGCTTTCTCGTGGTATGAATCAACATAGCTTTAGTTATTGGAATTTCTGGCGACATCCCCAGCGCTCCATGGCAAACCGAAAATAATTTCATTGAGTTGTGTCCATGTGATTGCACATGGAATTAAGCGGTCTAGTATTCTCAGCAGTGGTGTAGCAAGAGGAGGGCTATTGTGACCCCGATCGGTACTTTCTTGTGGGGCGGTATTTTTATATAGCGGGCATTCTGAATTCTGACCTGAATTACATTTTAGATTAAAAATAACACTATGGAAGCGCAATACTAACATGAAAGAAACCTTAAATGTTTTGAAAATCCTAAATCCTAAATCCTCGAATAGCACATAATTTGACTGAAGCTGACACCCTCAGAAGAATGATTTCTGAACCCCAGATCGAGTTACCAGCAACGTTCTGACGACGAGTGAGACACTGTAACCATTGCCAAGTCTCAGGTGGCGAGTTACGTGATAGGTTCAGTATGTGTGATACTCATGTGGCAACCATGATATGTTGATAATACGATCGAATGAGATGAACGTTAAACACAAAATGCATATGAGTGTTTTATGAAATAACTGACGATATGTGGACGTTCGTCAAAAGCACACTCTCAGAAAAACGATTCTGATCCCCAGACTGGGATTTCACCCTCTTACTGCTGATGACCGATGAGATGCTCTGATCATTTAGCTATCGATTCTTAGATGGAGAGTTGAAGCTCATTTTCAACATACGTACAGCGTATGTGGCAGCCACAATTCTATACTCGAAAAACTAAACAAATTTTACGAAAAGAAGCCCTGGCTAATTTAGGGAAAGGCGGAACAGGAATATTAGAGGTCGATATCATGTTCTTGCACTCTATTTAATTTACGTGAAAATCTCGTTAATTTTTTTATGAAGGTGTCAAAGGAAATGTCTGCACGGGAGCGGTCAGTTTTGTACAGCCCGTAGTCCCTGAGACAAGTTTTCTGCGCGGGTTACGCCGCATTAGAGCGTCTCACCGGTGACCAGAAAACTATCGGTTCGATTTTTGTTAGTTGTTTGAAAAGCTCAATTCAGTGTAGAGCTTGGGCATAAACATTTATCTATATCCAGCTACCCTTCTTCCACCAACACATTATTTCAATGCAATTGCTGTTTATAGACTTACAACCTTGCAGCCATCAGTGCAAATCAGCAATTAAATACAACCTTTCACTGCCGTCTAAGTCCATCTTAATCAATGGTTAGACTTCGCTTTGCGCCGTGAGAGTAATATCCCCAACAGCATGGGGTAGAGGTTCAATCGGACAACGTATAATCCATTTCACGTTTAAGGGAAACATTTTTCAACGTATGTTTGTTTGTATATTTATTCGTAAATTTATAATTGGGCTCCGGGAACGGGCTCCAGTTGAGGGCAAATTGGTGATGAAAGTAGGAAAAACGACCGCCAGCGGTTCAAAGGTTGTCGGAAGCAATAAGAAGTATATCTGAAAAAGGTATAATCTTTCCATTCATGTAAACATTCTTGTAAGTCATATTCTTTATTAGTTACATTCCTCTTGAAGAAAAAATTATTTAAAAATGGTAAAACCAAGATTTCAGACTACGTGTCCATCGTCAGGGTAAAAACGGTTTCACAAGCATTTGTTTCTGCTTAAAGTTATTTGCCTAATGCAAACTACCATTTTAAAACAACTATTATTTAAAACGAATTACATTCAAAAACATCCTAAGAACAAACGTTTTTTCTTTTCTTTCCGTCATAGTATTGGTACTTTCTTCTTACATTCTGCAAAAATTCTCGTGGTTATTCGTTACTTCTCAATGAATTAATTCCCTTTGTTCCGTTCTATCAGAACTAATTCTCACTGCTCTGTATTACAGCGTTCTGGCCAATGAGGCCTTATACTAAATTGGGAGGAGTGACGTAAACTGCAGGTAACGATTTGAATGAGTCGATTTTCTGTAAACTGTCGTACTGATTGTTCCATTATCATTCACTGCATTCAACATAAGCATGACTGATGCTGTAACCCCAAGGTTGTATGGTTTACCAAAAAGACACAAGGAAAGAGTGTTTTTACGATCGATTGAAAGCTTCGTTGTTTCGACGACGTATGAATTATCAAAGTATTTATGCAATATTTTGTCTCCATTTGTCGGCAATCCAGAGCACCATATCCACAACTCATATGACTGGTTCGATAAATCAAAACAATTTTGATTAAACGATGAAGAGGAACTCGTTTTATTTGATGTTGCATCAAATTTTACCTCCATTTCTGTTGAAATAGCCATACAAATCGCGGCATCAAAGCTGGAAAATGACGAAACTTTGCAATAAAGGACATCACTATCACCACGAGATATTATTGAAGTTCTTGAATTTTGTCTAAAGTCAACCGAATTTCAATTTGGAGGAAAATACTATAAGCAGATTCACGGTACAGCCATGGGTTCTCCCGTGTCATTGGTGGTTGGAAATGTGGTTCTGGAAGATTGAGAACAAAAGGCCCTCAATACTTTCCCGCAACAACCTAGATTGTATCACAGATTTGTTGATGACACGATTGAAGCCTTGAAAAGAACACAGATATCCCAGTTCCACTATCACTTGAATAGTAAGAATCAAGACATCCAATTCATAGTTGAGAGATATAAGGAAAATGGTATCCCATTTTTGGATACGTTGAATACGGTGAGTGATAATGGAACAATCAGTACGACAGTTTACAGAAAATCGACTCATTCAAATTGTTACCTGCAGTTTACGTCACTCCTCCCAATTTAGTATAAGGCCTCATTGGCCAGAACGCTGTAATACAGAGCAGTGAGAATTAGTTCTGATAGAACGGAGCAAAGGGAATTAATTCATTGAAAAGTAACGAATAACCACGAGAATTTTTGCAGAATGTAAGAAGAAAGTACCAATACTATGACGGAAAGAAAAGAAAAAACGTAACAATGGTTTAGTGATTCTTCATTATATTCAAGGTACAACTGAACAATTAGAACGAGTTTTGTAGAAACATAGGCTTGATGTCTCTATTAAACCAATGTTTACTTTGAAGGAATGCCTGATGAAACCTAAAGATTCGCTACCAATGTTACAGCAAACTGGAGTTATTTATAACATTCCATGCAACGATTATAATATAGAATACAAAGGGGAGACAGGACGTGTTTTGAGTACGTGGAAAAAGGAACACGAAAGATCTGTACGGTTGGCAAAGACAGAGAATTCAGCGTTGGCAAAGCATGTGCATGATAAGGACTATTTGGTAGCGTGGGACAATGCAAAAATCCTATGTAAAGAAAGCTGATGGGCACAGCGAAAATGGAAAGAGGTATGGTTTATTGAAAGGGCAAATGATAGTATTGAGAACAGAGACAATGGGAGAATACTCCCTGAAGTATAAAAACAACTTGTTCAGAAAGGCTTTTAACCGTTATTAATGATTAATAGTTTAATCACTTTGTATATATTTAATAGTTGGCTTGTTTTTATTGTATCATTACTTTGAATAATTTAACAGCTCATTTGTTCTTAGGATGTTTTTGAATGTATTATCACGGTTACCTCGGTTTTCATTGTTCCGAAAGGGACATTTAGTCGCTAAATGCCCTAATCGAGCCAGATCCATATTAACATTAGGTACGTTCAGTAAGTAATCATACCTAATATTTATGCATTAGGTATGATTAGTTACTAATCATCTAAAGTTTACACAAAAGGTTCGGTTATGGATACGTCTCTCATATTCATTCACAAGGACATCATTCATACAGCACTTCATGTCGGTAATGTAGTTTTATGCACTTCATGTCGTTTTATTTCTTTGTTTCCTGAGGCCGAATTTGTCTGTTCTTTGCTCCTAAATGCTTAAGAGGAGAGGATTATGTACGAGAGTTGGAACCTAAATATTCACTGTGGTGCAAATGCAATGGTGCAAGAAAGAAGTAGCCCCTGAGTTCGCATCAATATTCTCTCCCAAACCTATATTAAACTATTTCAAACATAATGTGAACACAAAGATATTTTGTCGGTAACACGTTTTGCCTCTACAAGGACGAAAATATTGCATATCCAAAGCATCGTAAAGTTCTTCCTAATTGGAAAGGTAGGGATGAACAGGTCGACCCTAAACCAAATTAAGACACAAACTCTTCAAGCTTTTCTTATATGGCCAGAAATTGAGGACAGGCAGTGGTTTGATTTGGCGAACACAATTTCTGAATTCTTCATTTAGCAGCACATGTTTACAGACGCTTTCAACAGACGATTTCCCTTGCAAGTAAAAATTTAACCCCCTCGTTGATGGAACATCAGACACGACAAAATTACAAAGTTAATTTTATTAGAAAAAGTTGTTTTCTTGGAAAATTTTAACATAAAGCCGCAGTTATCAAGCATTCTTTCGATTGTTTACTCTAAGTTTCGTCCTTATCTTTTCGCTTCATGAATTGATTGTCATATATTTTGTCGCATGAAAACTATACATTTGGAAACCTATTTCGATAATGTCGTTTAAATGTCCTTAAAACAATTACAAAACAAATAATCATCCCTGAGTGTGTTCACACGTACACCAGCTCGATATACTAACCATGTACAGTAGATATGTACACATGGACCTATTTAGCCTCAGAAATTTGTTACCGAATTTGGTATGTTAAATATGATCACTTGTGGGTTTTGCTATATCAAATCTCTATAAAGCCACCGTCTTAAAATTGGTAACCAACACACATGCTTGTCAGCCATATTATCCTCAATTTCTAGCCATGATTACAGAGACGTATGGACGAATTTGTAGAGCCTCAACCACAATACACACATTTCCACTTTCCATAATAATCTACTGAATATGCGACATGGTTATAACAGCAAAATCGTTCATCTGACATAACCATTTTCCTCATATAAATATTTTTATACTTCTTATATGTTCCCCTCGCCCTACATTTATATATACATTTATATATACATTCATATATACATTTATATATGCATTTATATGTACATTTATATATATATATATATATATATATATATATTTATGTAGTAGAAGTAGTAGAGTCCGGATCGAAACCATATGAATAGAGTGCTTAATACCAAGGTACAGAGGAATAAGTAGACAAGACAAAAGCTTGGGTTGCTTCATTTATTTACCACAATATTGTTTCGTATGGCAACCAAAGCCTGCCCACACTCATCCAGTGGCAGATTTAGGATTTTTATCACCTTAGTCAAACTTTTCAATTTTCTTTGCAGTGGAGGGGGGAGGGGTTAATACAAAACACGCACTATGTTTCTCATATGGTAATTACAGGCATTTTACAATAAATCATAATTTGAATTTGAATTACTGAGTAGAATTTAATAGGTTCGGACCAATCAAAAGCGAGCACAAGTATATTTAACGTAAATCAGAATATTCTGCAGATGAGACTGGCTGAAGTAAGAGAATCAGCAAAGGAACCGAAGCAAACTTTTGATATGGCTTTTTGTTAACAGCTTTGTGACATCACAACACTTTCCTGACAGACGGACTAATTAGACCAAAAACCACAACCAGAGGACAATTTGAAAAAGTAAAGAATAAAACACAGACCGAAAATTGTCATCTTGTGACTTGATATTCAAGTTGGAACAAGAAACAGACAAGTTGAAAAACGGTAATATTTCGGCTCTATTTCAGAGCCATCATCAGACCAAGATCTTGGTCTGATGATAAATAACAAGGTCTTTACACATTGCCGGGCAAGCTGTCGTTCCAGTTAGGATTAAGGATTCAAATCATTACAGTTACGATTGCAATTCCACGGCATTTTACGCCGGTATCGCGAGAACAAAAGGCCTATCTCATTCGATTTTGTTATGGCTCCATTTCATACGGTATCGGGTGAACATAATCTAAATTACTCTTTAGTATTAACCAGTATTATAATATCCTCAATCAATGATAAGTCTAATCTTAATGTTTAAATTTCAAGAAAATCTGATCATAAAGACCACATTATATTTCAGAATCATCCTCGGGGTATTATGAAACGAAACTTCACAATTAACCTACACTGCTGAAGTCAACTGAAAAATGTTGACTCGAGCGGGATTTGAACTCGCACCTTCGGGATACCGGTCCACCGCTCTACCTGTTGAGCTACCGAGTCCACAGGGATAATACCCTGAGGATGATTCTGAAATAGAATTGAAACACTGCACATCCATCCTCATGGATAGCGTTAAGTTGTCGCGAGAATATCTCGTGCACTTAAATTGGATAAAAACTCGCCTCCAATCCCTGTGGACTCAATAGCTCAACAGGTAGAGCGGCGGACCGGTATCCCGAAGGTGCGAATTCAAATCCCGCTCGAGTCAACATTTTTCAGTTGACTTCAGCCGTGTAGATTAATTGTGAAGTTTCGTTTCATAAGACCACTTTACCTGAGAACAATTCGTGTCTTCTTGCCCACCGCATAGTACTCGGCGCCAAAATTACTATTATTATCAAGACAATCAGCAGAACGACTGCGAACGCTTAATGTCGACAACAGTGTCACAGATTAAAAGTAAGGTCTTACCATCATTGCTGTCAAGCGCAGTAAGAAAGCGTTTCAAAAATCTCGTAGACAACATGATGAAGGACCGTAAGACTGTCACTGAAAACAATGTCTACACGCTTATTAAAACGTTTCGAAATCAACAAAACACTGTTTACGAAAATATGACCAATCAGAAGACGACCGATGAAAGGTAATAGTTTCGGCAAGGTGAAGTACCTCAGCAAACTCGGCATGATAACATCACAAATTCGGAAAAAAAACTTCAAAGTTTATACCGCTAAGCCAATAGCTGATGCTGTTAAGAAGTATCTTAAAATGTTGAGCTAATCAGAGCAAGTGAAACAAAATGAAGATTCGGCAAAAGAGGCAGCGAAATTGGTCAAACCAATCACGGCTAACGATAAATGGAGTTTCAACAAACCAGCCAATTGAAAAGACGAGTACAATCGAAAGATTCGGCAAACTGGATGAGCTTGACCGAGAAACCAGCTAGAGCGTGATTCTGATGCTCGCCAACGTTACCAGAGATAAAAAACGCACTAGATATAAATACTACGCCGGGAATTAAGATTCGGTAATGTAAACAAAGCTATCTGACAACATCACAGCGGCAAATATGAGACGCAAAGTCAATCTGATATCTTAGAATAGTGAGATAGTCACCTTAGTCAGCTGACCTATTTGACGTACCCTAAATCCGCCACTGCTCATCAGGTAAATGTCGCGTGGCTAGGAAACTTATGGTTTATAATTACAAGAATGACGCGATGCCGAAATATATGCGTATTGTGTTACAGAGATATAAATAGTCTATTGGTTAGATAATAAGTATTTGTTTCTGTGTCTGCATGTTGATATTAGTTCTGTTGTGGAGTTCAGTGAGCTCAATTCTGGATGATAAATTATAATAAATTTCTCGTATAAGCAAAGGTTACACCGTTTGGTTTTGCTAGAGTAGGGCCTACTTTGTTTGATTATTTTCCATTTGATAGAATAATTGACATAAGAATTCTTTAAGTGCCAAATGTATTTACTAAGTTCAGTGCTATTGCTGTGCTTCAGGTTTCTGAATGAACAAGTGTGGTTATAATATCTTGTTTTGAACGCGCTTTCGGTGAGGCCAACATAGGTTTTTTTCTTCAGAGTTGTCTTCTCTTGTAACCGTAGCTTGATAGATCACTCCCTCCGTCTGGCATTTTCTTGACAGCGGGCATATATATATATATGTATATAGCGTGATTTCGCTTAAAAGATTATGGTTGCTATTCCGAGTTTCACACGGATGCGATCTTCAGGCAACTGAAACAGCGTCGATTCATTGTCTCCTTTTTCTCTCTTCATTGACGTCATGGTTTGCGGGGCTTGGATGACTCATCGCTATTGTTCTCGTGTGGCTTGTCTTTGAGATGAGAAATCTGTTCCGGTGTCTGCATTTTGAGACGATCTCTGATCTTTTGTTGAGAAGATTTTTTAAGCGTGCTTTCATGATGCAAAGTTTTTCCTCTAGGCAAAGGTTGCATTTTTTTGCTCCGCTTGTGTAAGCCGCGGCCCTTATCACGATCGTCTATTTTATGCCGACAGATCGGTTTTTCGATTTAGATCCCAGATGTATTTTGATAGTTCAGTCTCATTAAAGTACTTTCTGTCTTCGAAGGATTTGATGTGGTTCCTGTATCGCTCTTTAAAAATGTTTGCCGTCATTCCTATGTACTGTTTCGTCTCTCTGGTGTCTGTCGTGGTTACGTCGGCTCTATAGGCGATGTTGTTAGCTAAGCAGTTACCTTGGAGTGGGCACTGTTCTTTTCTTCTGCAGTTGCAATTATCTGTTCTCTGTAGCTTTCTATTTTCACTTTTATTTAGGATTCGGGAGCTATGTTTGGTGATCATAGTCTTCATGTTGTCCATGCAGCTGTAGCTTATTTTGACTGTGTTCTGGTTAAAGATTTTGTACAGAGTGCTTGATTCAGGAAAATGTTTGTTAATTAGTTTTAGAAAGTTATGGCCAATTTTGGATTTGATGTTCTTACTGTATGGTGAGTTGAACCACATAATGTTTCTGCGTCTACGTTTTTGGGACGATGTAGATTTGGGTGTCTCGTCGCTGTCGGAGATATATTGAAGTTTGGTGTTGAAGTGGCTACGTCTTAGTGCGTCTTCGTATATAGGTGCTGCAGAGTCGAAGGTTGATTGGTTTGATGATAATTGTGAAATGCGAGAATTGATGGAGGCTGGGAGATGTTTGAGCATTATTGATGGGGGATGGTTGGAGTACTGCTGATGTACAGTGGGTCGTCGTTTGGTTTTCTGTAGGGTCGGGAGTCACCGTTCATCAGGTTGAACGTGATGTCGAGGAAATTACAGTCTTCAGATTAGTTTGGGCTGTGATTTTTAGGTCAAGTTGCTCGAAAATCTTGATTAGCTCGTTCCTTGTTTTATCAGCTAATCGACCGGTGTTGTTCTTAGAAGTGCTAGCCCGTCGTCTCGGTAAAGGCCCACGTTGTTTTTTCCAAATTTACTGGTTAGTTCATTGAGAATAAACAGGCCGACTAATTCACATACTTCGGCACCGTTGTACTGACTCCCCATTGTGACATCAAACAGGTTATGGTTGTTTTTCTTAACCCATGGTCTTTTCCCGCTAAACAGGATTGATTTCCGCACGTGTTTGTTGATAGCAACTTGATCATCTGTGATTGTGGTTAGTTGTCGGGCCCAGGATATGGTTTGTCCAGGTCTTCAGAGATGGATGGGTAAAAGTTTGTACCAGTCTATTACTGCGTGGGAGTTTCGCCACTGGTTAACATTGGTGTGGAGTCTAATTGTTTGGTTGATGTTGTCTAGCAGTACTTTCCTGTCCTTTCCAGATTCGCTTGTCGCAGGGTTTATGAGTCGGCATTTTGGGTTGTTTTGAAAATTATCGTTATGGTCCTTGAGTGAGATGAACGCTTCACGTTTCGTGATTGTTTCGATTCTGTCGATGATAGATAGACTGCTTGCTATTTGTTTTAGTTCGTTGTCGATGTTTACTATGGATTCTTCATTACCGAGTTTGTAGGATTTGGTCACGTTTTCCATGAACAGTTTGTTGTATGTATCGCGTGGGGCTTCGTAGATATTTCTGCTCTTATCAGCAAATATGAAGACGTTGGAAGACGATTGGATGTTCTTTAGGTCTTTCGACAGTGTAGCCTGGGAGTGTTCGTTCGTTCTTCCGAATTTTATACCTTCGATCATCTGGATGAGGTCTTCTTCAAAAGATTTCATCTCGGTAATTTGAGGAGGGGATTTGACGGAGTTTAAAGGAAATGAGTTGTTGTCGGATGTGACTTTGTCGCCGTGGAGGAAGAAATGAGCTTTCCATGTCATGCGTCTTATAACATTTTCCGTCTTCTCGATGAGCCGCTTCATGTAAGCATCTATTGATGGTATGGCGATGTTTTTTAAGGAGTGGTTGGATCGTGGTTTCTGCATTTTTAAGCACGATTTACGTAAACCAGAGTCCACGACTGGAGGCCAGGTGCAAATGTATATAACTGATATGATAATGTTTACGATGAACCCAAGAGTGCTCGATACCAAGTGGGACTGAGCTTATATTATATATATATATATATATATATATATATATATATATAAATCTATCCTCGGATAATAATATAGGTATCTATCCACGGATTTCGATCACTCAAGAATGCCGTGACTGATATGTTGTTGACCAAACCTTACTTAGGTTACTTAGATCCGTGTCGAAGGAAATCGATTTGGTCTCGTTCTTTTTTTCCTTGTACGAAGCTCTCGCAAGCTGTTTACATCATTTGAACACTGAAGCTAGTAAATGATTTAAGATCGGCAAACGAAATAGCTTTCTTGGTGCTTGCGGCTGGTTTCACTTTTGCAGTACATCTTAGTTACCACACAATTTATGACTTGAAAGAACAGTTTTAAAACTCAGCCCTTCGGATAATGCATTGGCCAACTGATCACATTCTGTAGCAACGCTTTGACTTGGTACTTTCTGATGAATATGAGCAAAGACTTTACGGGAACTCGCTTGTTGCCAGGACATTTGCTAAGCGACTGAGTGTAAACGACATGTTTCGCTGAAATTGAATCGATGCTGATTTGTATGAATCGAGACTTTTTACGTTCTGGTAATCACTTAGCTGAGCTACACAATCACAGTTACGTCTGAATCGAGTAGCTTTGAAAAGCAACTTTTCCTAACGGAATAGTTTCGAGCAGCTTTCAATAGTTTCATTCTTCCCTAATGGAAACTTCTTGGTTTAAATATTATCGTCTGGATTTTGTTGGTGTTTAATGGCAAAGTATAATGCAGATTCTGGCTCATTAATCTCTGTAAGACGATGGCTTTTGAATATTCTGTAGTATTTGAGCGGACAGCATTCGTGGTCAGTTGTTTGAGAAGTGGGATAAAACACTTATCATCCAGAAGACTTGTACAGGCTGTGACAGACTTTGTATGCTCTCTCCGCTTGCTACACAAGGATTTCATTGCTTCATTCAGGATTGTTTTCCGTATGAAATGTCGCGCCACTGAAGACGTCGGGATGTGTTTCTGGCTTGGAAACAAAAATGCAAGGTAAACAGCTGCCAGGAAAAACTCTGCAAAGCTACTTGTTTATGGTCACCAAACTATCCTTCGGAGAAACATTTGTCCACTTCAGTCTTTCTCAATTCTTGGGTGGCTTGTGGATGATGACCTTAACCGTATTCGACCAGTAATACTTTCATCAGGATTTTAACAACTCTCGAGAAATTTTAAAAGTTTAAAACTGTCTTCTATCTGTAAATTCATCGTTGAACCCTTTGTACTGAAGAGCCACTGAACGCTACGTTGAAAATACGTAAAAGTTGAAGGTTTGTACGCAATGTCATTTTTCTCTTTTACGAAAGTTTTACAGTGGAAAAAAGTACGTCTTTTACTTCCCTCTACTCGTTCTTCTTTCGACAAAACTTGCACAAGGTTTGCTTGTCGTATTTTGTTTTATGTTTTGTATTTTCCGATTTTTGATCAGCAATAAAAATGCAGAACTCGTTCATGTTTCTTTGTTTCTTCCTTGGTTTCGTAATTCGTTTCATCTTCAAATTCTTTCATCACCAAGGTCTTTTACCTCCGGATGAACACTTAGCATAAATCTTCATCATAGCACTTCTATTAGAAATTTGTAATTGACTTTGAGATAATGTGGGATTTATCAGTTTTTTAAGACAAAAAGATATTAATTTTTTTTTTCAATCACAAGCTGTCAGTAATGCTGGTATCCGACCCGTAACCTATCAGAATGCTCCGCTTTTAGGACAAAAAGTCTTGCCATCTAATAAAAAGTTTTTCTTTAAAGCGAAAAAAGGTGATAAGTTTGATTGGAAAACGACACGAAATACCTCAAGATGGCAAATAATACAGGGTCTTGATACGAACATCTATTGTTTAGCAGTAGAATTGTCGGAATGGATCTCATCATTTGTGAAACCGTTAAAGGTTATTCTCACCAAACATTTTGTTTTAATAAAACAGAATCGAAACTTTAAATGCAAATATGACGACGAGCGATTTAAACGTAAAATAATCTCCAGTTTGGGTAGTTAATGTTCGTGGTCAAATGTTGTGTTTTTCTTATATTGCATACCCTCTTCCAGTTATAGTAAGGAGGATTTCTTTTTGACAATTTCGAAAGATTATCAATGTTACTTGGATTCTCGAGAGATATATTGGAAGCGAGGGTTTGTTGTGTATACGTATTTCTAGTTTGGTATTACTTAGTCAGTTTAAGTTGGAGTCACCATAAATAGAATGATGCTAACAAATTTACGATAAGATGCAAGTCTTACCTTGATTGACGAAAATTTTACCAGCCAATTTTTTCTTTTCACACGCTTTACAATAGTATTTGCCTTCGTCGCTAACATTTAGTTTTGTTATGAGGAAGACATTTTTATCTTTCAGTTTTATGTGTTCTCCATCAACATGTCTTTCTCCCAGCTCGAATCTTCCCGAAATATCTTCCTGCCATAGAATTGCGTTAACGTTGTCGCTTTTCACCCTACAATTAATCTCCCAGCTTTCCCCAACTAAACGTGTTAACATTTTGCTGCTTTCATGACTTTCAGGAACAATCCAATTTGGAACGCAACCTATTCATAGAAAACGGTATACCTAAGGTCAACGTTAATTCTGTCATACTTGGATCTCTGAGTTTTTAATATTATTACATGGAATACCTTTGTTACCATAGCGAACAGCGTTTCAAACTATTTGTATGGTATTCATCAGGTCAAAGGAAATATTTTAAAATAAACATTTTAAGCGTAGTTAGAAAATGCAAAATACGGATACCCAGATTTAATGAAGCCACATAAACGATGAAAAATTTAAAGGAATTACATGCTTATTTACAGATAATTAGCTTACTACAAGTACCTTCTAGTGAAAACGGAATATTTACAATACACCTTTGCCCATCATTAAAACGAAATCTGTGTTCATTATAGCAAATCGCTTCCTCAATAGTGCGTTCCAAATTTTAATGACGTCAATCAAATTTCAACCGTGTTAAAAGGAAATTCATTAATAACAAATAATTCAATATTCCATTTAAGTTAAAGTTCAGTAACATTAATAAAATCATTCACATTTATGGACATGATTTGGGTCGATCAAAATTCAATAAGAAAAATGAAACGATCAACAAAACAAAATAACAAGTGAATTAGCGATAACGCCTTCGTGTATATTTAACACAAACAAGATTGTTAACAACAGAAGATTTCCCTCAATGTGCTAAGTAAATGTGACAAGACCTTACATTTTCATCCAGATTTTGGGTGGTATTTTCAGTGAACTCCTGGAACGATTCTCTAGCCATGCCACCAATCTTAATGCTATGTTAGATTAAACCAAACACTGGTGATATGGCCAAACGTATCATATCAGGCCAAACAATGGCCTTTTTGGCCACATACTTAGCGGTACACTCGATATCCCTGTGGTAAACGGCAAGGGCTCCTAAAAGTCCAGATGTTAAAGCCACATTCGTCAATGAACACTGGATGATGGACTTTTGCTTCTTCCAAAAACCAATGGGCAAAGTTGTGGCGACGGTCGATAACATTTGGTCTGTTGCGGTCGGCAGGTAGTATCCTTGACAATTCTAACTTGTACTACATTTCATTTAAATGCATAGCAATCGTGCGCGACTGAACAGTAAGTTTTGATGGTAGTAATTTTTACAATTTTCTGTAGCTTGCGTCTAACGTTAAGCTGCAGTCCTCGATAATAATTCTCTCTGGGCAGTATCTCGTTTTATCATCAAAGTTGATGTAGTTGCATCCACCACGTGGCTTCTTGTTACCCTGCCTTCTCGAATGTGCCTGGAAATGATCCTGATCTATTAAAAGTTTACTTGCGATATTCTCCGTCTCCTTAATTTTTGTTCAGTCATTGTAGCACTCACTCTGCCATGCAAATCTGAAAACAACTTTTTAAGCATAGTGCTGTATCTAATGCTGTAGTTCCAGGTGGGCATTTTTTTACAGTTGAACCCCTGTTAAGCGTCCTCCTGTTAAGCGACTACCCCTTTTTAAGAGGCCAGTTATCAGTTATCATAGTCCCGAAAGTATTGTCAATTAAATATCGCATATAAAACTCTTATGAAGCGACCGCCTCTATTAAGCGATTATTCAATTTATTTATTTATTTATTTATTTTATTTTTTTTTACTTCTTTGAAGCGGCCATCCGGAATTTAATACTCATAGTTTCGCCCGACCTTAAAAGAGTTGATGACAGACAAGCATCTCAAATGGAAGGTAACGAATGACAAAAACGCTCAAACAAACATTTATAGTTCAATTAACTACAAATGATAATTTTTTTGATTATCTGGCAATATACTTTAAACAATAATTTCCGAAAATGTACAGTATAAATTAACTATAGAGTTCCTTAAATTGGGAATCCAAGGACCATCCCAAGCTAATTAGTCACTTTCAATTTACTTTTTTTTTTTCATAGAAAATGGCATTCATTAGCGTAGATACGCAACCATTTGCATCAAAGGGCATTCAACAGCGACAACAGACGACCATTAGCACCATTCTACTATACATTAGGGAGAACAAAATTTCAATTACGCAAGATATTTCTCCGGTCTATTGCAGGATCGATTTAAGGTTATATGGAATCCCGAAATGTATAAAAGATAGTGGAATAAAACTATCATAATTCGTACATAAACTGAATTTGGTCAAACAGTTCGAACCTCTTTTATTTCGCCAATATTTCGATGACTGTTTGGCAAAGTAAGATGTTCTACTCACCACGTTCTGCTTAGCTAAGCCCTTTTTAGAACTGTCTTTACTCACAACATTGAATTATGTAACTGAAGACAGCTTTCCAGTCTTTTGTAGAGACTAAATGGAATCTTAAAATGTATTTTAGTTTACAGCACTTCGTTAACACTCATCAACTTTCGCGTCCCAGTAAAAAACAAACTGTTTTGCGGCTAAGAAAGCTTCACGATCAATGCTTTCATGCAGTCCAGTATTGCTGTGTATTGTAAGCTTTGATTGCAAAATATGTTTCGTCTATGATCTAAAAGTTGAAGTGTATTAGCAAAATGCTGTGAACTAAAATGGTTAACAGCTTGAAATTATACTTGTTAGGAAAAATGTGGTATGATGAGAAAATTTTATAATATCAGTTAAGTGAAGGTGCAGACGAAACCGCGTTTAAAAGATAAGGGAATAAAACTATCAAAAATTATTGACGAACCGGTGAACTTGTGCTTCCGATAAACAGAGGTTGAAAGCCGTGTGTGCGATCAATTAAGACGTTCAAGAAAGATGGAATAGAACTATTATCTATCCCACCACAAAACATATTTCATTGTTGTGGGTTAAGATGGTCTTAAAGATGCTCAGCCAAACACACAGAACGTGGTCTACTGAGCAAAAAATGGCAAAACATTCATCGACATATTGGCGAAATAAAAGAGGTTCTAACGGTCTAACCGAATTCAGTTTATGTACAAATTATGACAGTCTTAGTCCCTTATCTTTTATACATTTCCGAATTCGGTAAAACCTTAACTCCACCCTCCAACAGACCGGAGAAATATCTTGCGCAATTGAACTTTTATTTTCCTTAATGTATACTAGTATGGTATTAATGGTCGTCTTTTGGCGCTATAGAATGCCCATTGATTCATATGGTTGCGTATCTATGCAAATGAATGTCACCTTCTAAGCAAAATTTCTAATTGAACGTGACAAAAGCAGTGATGAGGGTCGATTCGTTAAAATGAACCCATTGTCGTGTTTATGAGTTTGTTGTTAGCATTTATCGAGCCTATAATATCGTCTTACTTTTAATTTAAAATAATCTTCTCACTCTTACATCTCTAGTTTTTTTGATCCTTATGTTGAATACCGACTATCATATTAAATACGAAAATTATATTGATAGCTAACGTAAGATTGGCAGATGGTCTATGGAAATACTTCTTCAAGCAGATTCTTCTATATAACGAGGTTGAGTTCTCACCGTTACACGAATTGAAACTTTGTTCTTACCAAACGAATTATTTAAAATTGAAAATGTTGACAGGTTTTAAAATTTGGCGACACCAGATTTCGCTCAAAATCCTTCAGAATAAAGCAAATTTGGTGAAAAAAGAAAAAATCGATACAGAAAAGAATGTGATTTATTTTTTATCAGCAAATAAGAACATAGATTTTAGAACTTATCTTCATCCGTTCTCAAGATTTTAAGCAGGGATATCATCGTTGTGGCAAACGTCGAATTTGAACCGTTTAACATATCGCTCGTGATCACAACATAGAAAAACCATATGTCGTTCAACTCCAGAGTTACGTGAATTCGCACAACAGCATAGAACATTTTTGGCAAAGCAAGCACATTATACACCCATTCTGTTTAAGATTGCTGGTATAAAAACGTGTGCTTGCAATAAATCGGAAACAGTGCCTTCGTTCAAAGACATGTAATGAAGTACTTCAGTGGATCCAAACATCGTTCATGAATAATTTGTACTTTTAGGTGAGCAAATAATTAAGCAGTTTGTGGGGCGGTATTTGAACTTTCCCCAGATGTCCTCTGATGAAATTGAAGACCCATTTCGTCAATAAAAATTTCACCATTGGCAACACTGACGGATGACATACAACAGCCTTTGAACGGTAAATAGTAGAATGTCAATTTGTGCGATAATTACAAATGAAAATTTTACATAGTAAACAAAAGTCACCAAACAATTATTCTTTTAAAAAGCCTGAAAGTGCCTCAGACAACCTAGCTAAAATAAATTTTTAATGGTAGAACTCTGCGTAGGCATTGTTGAACGAAGCGCTTAAAGTTAAAGCAGACAGGGAAGTGCCAGAACTTAATAAAGGAGTGACTGACATTTACAGCGAAGGTTCTCCGTCTGGGAAGGGCAGAGACGCATTGGAGAAGATAGTGACGTTTCCAGTGAATATCCTCAGTTGAAGTGAATCGTCACGTTGGACTCAAACGAAAGGGCTCTAGGTCGAGACCTCAGAATCTCCTCTCTTATGATAGAGAAATTCCCTGGCACAACTTTTTTGCTTTTTGGGTCTGGTACCAATGCGAATGACTTGCATTTTTAATTGTTTATAATTACTGACTCTCATCAAAACTCATTGTTCTCTGTCTGCATTATACTGACGATTTCAGCCGGGTTTATTTTATCCTTGTCCACGAGGAAAACGAAACAGTCATTTTAGTTAGCAGGGAAATTATCAGGGGTAATTCTAAAAGTACCCAACCAGCAAACTGTGTCATTAATAATGACCCCACCAGCTACTTTTAGGGCGTTTAGAATTATTCTTGACAATTTTCCTGCTTACAAAAAGGATCGTGCCCGTTATTACTTAAGATTTGGATTCAGTATCTCCTCAAGCCAAAATCGCTGATAATAATCCAGCATGCACACAACAATAAATCCGTCTAATAAGTCCGGGACAAAACCAAGCAGCATAAAAAAAATGATAATGGATGATAATGAGTAATAACAAGGCAAACAGTTAAAGAAAGACGTTCAGGAAATGCCAAACAAAACTATCCACTAAACTCGACTAAAACATTATTACGTTTATTTTCTTTTCTACAAACTACATGTAAATAACAACGGTTTCTCTTGCCCTTTCCCCCATATCTAATAATCTCTTACTTAAATATATTTATATATATATAAATATTTATATTTACATACTGTATATATATATTTATACATATATATATATATATATATATATATATATATATAAATATATATATATATATATATATATATATATAAATAAATATAAATATATATATATATATATATATATATAAATATATATATATATATATATATAAATATATATATATATATATAAATATATATATATATATATAAATATATATATATATATATAAATATATATATATATATATAAATATATATATATATATATATATATATATATATATACAGTATATTTACATATATATATATATATATATATTTACATATGTATATATTTATATATATTTATATATTTATATATTTATATATTTATATATTTATTTTATCCAGCTCATAATCTAATGCTTCTCTAGCCCTTCCCTTCATATCAAATAGCCTATTTTTCCCACGTTCCGGGGTTAGCCATGTTACACAGATATGGTAACCATCCTGGATATTGTATTTCTCTGAATAATTGAAAAATTTAGTCAACTGCTTGGATATTTTTTTAAATGTGTCCTTTTAAATCATCCTCGTCCTCATCTCTGTTCTCGTAATCGAGTTCGACCTTTCCGTTCTTGCTTGTGAGTATGATCCTGTTCATGATCTTGCTCAAATTTATACTCATCGTTCTACTGATGCTCATGCCTTAACGGTCTTTCACTTGCATGAACACGCTCACCCTCATGTTTATTCTCATCCATTTCCTCATATTTCTACCTATCTTCATCCTTATGCTTATGCCTATCCTTAATCTTCTCTTGCTTATCCTTAACTTATCCTTTTCCTCACCCTCATCCTCACAGGTGGTACAGTGTTAGTGCACGTGTCTCTCAACACTGTGTCAAGGGTTCGATTCCAGCCTCGTGCGGTCATCTGATTAAAGTTACCTTTGTCACATGTGAGAAAAGTGTTGTCCAGTTTGATTCTACTAAGCATCACAGGTTTTCTCCGGGCACTCCAGTTTCGTCCTGTCCTAACACTGGAGCAATGAGGGTAGGCCCTTTCTCCAGTAAGGAACTTCTCATGCCCAAGCTCATGCTAGACTTGTGCTTGATCTTAGACTAGTGACAAGGCTAACAATTACCCGGGTTCAGCAAGGATAGAGATTTAACTCATTTATCCAGTCTGTCAATCATGGGAATGAAGTATTCTGATTGATTTGTAAGCGGTCAGGAACGGACATTCCTTTATTAAAAAATAAAGTTAGTAAATGTTTTATATCTGGCACTTTTACCTACAGAAATTCTAGCATTGTCTGTGGAATAAACTTTTTAATTTTGCCTCCCAAAAGTCACAATATCATCTATGAGATTAGTTCTGTTACAAAACTATGGCCAAAGACCCAATATATTAGGCGTCTACAGCTTTCCTCTAAGCTCAGCGTCATTGAAACCTTTTATTTTGTTGAGCTAGCTTTGACGTTGCACATAGTAAGAAAAATTCACCGTTAATAAAATGTGCATGAAATGTTTCAGGATTTCGTAGAATAATCTGACGTTATTACCATAAATTGATACATCCATATTGAAATTAATTGAATTCAGAACTGGCCTTTCATTCCGAATAGTGAAAAAACTATTAACTTTAAATTTTGGCTGGAAAATTTACGATCGAGTTGATTTGAAGACAAGCAAACCAGATTGAAGAACGTTTGATAAAAGATTGACAACAGCCAACTTCCCACGATGTCGTTAAATCTTTACAATACTAATTTCAGGAGAGAAAATAGGTAATTTAAAAAACCATGGCAAAAATACAAACAACCTGGACCCCAACCTCTTAACGAAAGAAAAGTGTTGAAAGTGATAAAAGAAGCAAATAAAGGCCATACAATCAAATCCTTACTAACTTCGTTTGCTTGGTCTGTAGGGGAAAGTACTTGCCTTTGGTTACATTGTGCGCACCAAGAGACGAATGAGCAAAGAATTTGTATGCTGATTCTTATAAACAGGGGCATCAAGGAATCGGATGTATGAGGATTAGAATAATAGACATGGATATAACGGACATCTTGGTACCTAAGAGTATAAATCTCAGATGTTTCTTTAGATGTGTTGTTTTTATTATTAGCCCTATTATTAAAACAAATAGAGCTTCATCACTTTGTACTTTACTTCTTGATAAAACGGGACTAAGAACTAGAAACATTGCAGAAAATTTGATTTGATTTTAATTTATGATATTTAATAAATGTCTTTAAACTAGCAAGATTGGAGGTTAGTAATTGCTAACAAAACAAATGTGAAGGTTGTCAATACATATATAAGCATACAGTAGATACGTTTTGACAACGTTGTCTGCATTGAAACTTCAAAATATACATAACTCTATTCTATTTAAATAGTTTCGTCAACACCTTTTATTAATTCCATAAAGCAATAACTACTTAAAAAGATTTTTTTGAATTCTTTACTCTACTTTGCCATATATTCAGACCTTTCAGGAACAACACAAAAAAAAAAAATAGAATCTTAAATGAACAAAAAGGTTTGCCAGTTGTTTTTGGGCTTAAATTTCAAAAAAAGGGTTCTACATTCCCCAAACCGTCACTCCCAACAATAAGTTAGTGATTTGCATTAGGCCTCGGGAAGGGGAATAATGGTGGATAGTAAAGGTATACCTTTAAATAAAATAAGTTTATTCTTACCTTGCACATTTATGTTTACTGATTTATTGGCGACATATTTAAAAACAGGACGCTCCACTTCACAAAAATATACTCCCTTATCTTTCTCGGTCAGGTGGGAAATGTTTAACTGTTTTATCTGTTGTTCACTTTTTTCATCGATTCTATCATCATCGATTTTAACTTTGGGTGGAAATGATTTCTTTTCGCCAGATAAGCTGGTTATGAACCACTTTATTTCATAACTTTTGAGGCTTGCATTCACTATACACTCCAGTGTAACGGCACTTCCAAAAGGAAACACGTCGATGTTTGGTGTCTTTCTGATATATGGCTTTGCAAATGGAGTACCTTAACGCAAAGAGACCGGCAAATGAAAGGAGATGTATTGCCAACACTGTCCTATGATATGAAAACTTTAACAAGGAAGGTTCTTCCAACCTGATTATGTTTTTACATAAAGTTTCTCATACATATTTATTCAGAGGAGTAATCCACTAATTAAAAGACCTTGACGCATCGCGCAACGTCTAGTATTAGCTTCTGCTAGAATATCTTGTTTGACACTTATGAAAATTTCACATCATTTCATATATGAAATACATACGAAATTGGAACATTTTCACATTTGAAATTTTCATTTCTCATATCAAATGGGAATACCAAAATTTCACATGTGAAATGTTTGTATTTGAAGTATGTATTTCACATACTGAAATGGAAGATTCACAATGAAAATTAATTTCTCTTACGAAACTTTTATTTCAAATATTAAATTGAAACAATTCGTAAATGAAATTGTACGTGAAATTGTTGTAAGGCTAGTTATGACAGAAATCCTATTAATTCTTCAGGAATCTCATATCCCACTTGAAAACATCCTCAAATTGTTTTCGTGAACTCAACGAATTTCCTAACAATAATGGTTACGGAACAGATCGCCCAGTAGCTACCGTTCCCCTCACATGAGAGTAGCTGCACTTTATTTATTTAAGAAGAGGTCAGAGTAGGTACCAAAACAGGAGGACGAGGTCCTTGTAGTGAAAACAGAGGACAACCTTTCCCAGTAAGAGCAAATTTTGTATGGTAAATATTTTATTTTACAGTAAAAAAGAAATTATTTGGCGTAGATGGAATCTTTTGTATAGGAGTATTTAGCCAGCAAGGTGCACAATCTTCTGATAGTTGGCTATAGGCTAGATTATGACAAGTACAGTAAGTGGACTTAATCGGGTTTAAGTATCTTAGAAAGGCCAACATTTAGCCCAGATTTAACGGGATTCATCTTAATCTTGTGCACATATTACACCTGCAGTGATTAAAAAATTTTGATTGTGATTGTGGTTGAAGATTACATTACTCTATACATGGGTGTAACTTTTGAGCTTTCACTGGGTTTTTTAAGAGCGCGGGGCTTCCCAGGTCACTGCAATAGTTACGTTGCTGACCGTTCACTAGGCAATAAAGAAACGTGATGTACAAGGATTCCGGATGAGGAAAAAGTAAAGATTCTTCATACTTTTACAAATCAGCTATGTTATCGTTAATAGTTCTGAATAATTTAATGCCTGGAGTAAATCTATACTCTACTCCCCTGTTTATCTTCAGATAACAACTATGAAAGGGAATGATATACACTGGCAATGCAATAATAAGTAATGACCAATTATTGTCCAACAAATTCTGGACTGTAATTCACCAGTATAATAAGAATATTGATGTCTCTTTAGGATCTGCAACTCCTCACGTTATCGTGCATAGGTGTCCTTGATAATAATATACTACTTTATATATTGTCAAAAGGAGATATTACCTTTATTCACGTAAAATGTTTCAGCCAATTTATTCAATCCACAAGCTCTACAGTAGTATTTGCCCTGGTCGCCAGTCTTTAATTTCGTAATGTTAAATATATTTTTTTCCTTCATTATTACGTGTTCCCCATCAGCAGGTATCTGTTTATTGATTTTTTTTTTCCAAATTGGTTTCTTCCACAGCGTTGCGCTGACATTATTGTTGTTCATCGCACAGTTAATGATCCGCCATTCCCCAGTTAGAAGGAAAAATTGGTTTGATTCATGTGTAGCATTTTTATCCCATTTTAGACCAGAATCTATGCAAGAAGAATGGGTTATTTACAATTGAAACATTATAAACAAACAGGCCAAATCTTTGGCAGGCTTTTTTACAGACAGTATTTTACAAAACATACACAGTAATCTATTTTAGAATTCTAAATTATAAACATTACCTGTTGACAATTAACATTAACAGTGTTGTAAGTTCAGCTAACTTTTACTTCATATCAAATTTCATTATAGAATGGCAATACTGTACTCGCTTATATGTTTGTTTGACCGCTATTTCACGCTCATAAAGCTACCAGATCTGTCATATATTGATCTCTACAAAGAACTTTATTGATCAGAAAAATAAGGAAATCCTAAAACCCTATTTTTTAGTTACTCTTGTTTCTTTTTCCCATACTTCAATATAACGTTGAATAACAGCATGGTAATATGCAATAAGTTTCAGTTTGAGACACATCGACATGTCGTCTCATATACCACCCTTTTTACTGTGCTCTTGATATCTTATGAAAATGGGACGGTTGACTTGCCCAATCAGGGAAGTAAAAAATCACAGCAGGTTTCGAGTTTTCCCAACCTTATCCTCGTGTTTGCTTCAGGCTGAAATTTATAAACAAGGCAAAACAGTTTGTATTTCTTAAATAGGGGGTATAGATTGCTGACCTCTTAGGGCTGGTTGATATTGACGGCGGGAGCGACAGTAGCGGAACCAGAAACATACTCGGAATTGGTAAAAACTTATGAATTAGCGGAAGACGAGAGGGCGGAGCTAGAAACGGAATCTAGTTATAACTTCAAACGTTCCTAAGCTTTATCACAATATGTGGAAGTTGTAGTCTAGAAAAACCTGGAATTAACACTCGCGGATAAAATTCATAGGGTAAGAGACTACAATCTGTTCCAATTTCAATGATCAAATTTTTTATCATAAACATACGAAATTCATTGTGCCTGCGACGTATATCGGTAAAATTTAAAATGGCAGCCTTACCCTTGACAACAACCACGTTTTCTCAGTGATGGAGTGATATATATATATATACACACACATATATATATATATATATATATATACATACATGTATGTGTATATATATATATATATACATACATATATATGTAATCACAACACAAGATTTGGTTACTTCATAAGAACTTTTATTCACTACATATATATAACTAACTGCAGACGGAACCGTTTCGGCCTTTTGGGCCTCATCAGTGCAGTGCTGACAAGCAGAATGGAGAAGCCTACATTATATAGGCATCTCAAATGTCCACGCATGTGGTACATCTAAGCCATGCCAGAGCGCTCTAACTAGAGACTAGTGAGCGTGCGCAAATCTGCTAGCGGCATGACTCATCCTGAAGAGCGCTCAATATGGACCAAGGGGCCATAGAGCGATATCTATCATATATATCATGGACACTCCCGTCGATTTCGACGTATGAGGATTCAACAACTAAGTTCAGTTTGGGCGTTTGTTTCTGAGATGGCATTTAAGTCCTGCAAGAGACTTGCATAAGAGTCCACAAAACGAGCAAGAGACTAGATTTTGGGTAGGTATTGCCAATGCTGCTTTTGTCCTTGCCCTTGCTTGTTGCAGTCGCTTAAGACGACTGGCTTTGAAATTTCGAATTCCATCACGACATCTACCTCTCCATTCCTTGCTGTCTAGAGCCACTTGCTTAAAGGTACTAAGTGGTACATTGACAGCAGTAAGGTTACTTTTGAGCTTGTCTTTGTACCTGAGCCAGGGCCGACCGACGTTCCTCTTACCTGTATCGAGCTGGCTATGCGTGAGGACCTTAGGTATACGGTCATCACTCATTCTAATTACGTGGCCAGCCCAACGTAATTGCGACTGCATCAGAAAGATCTCAATGCCTCCAATTATGCACTTAGTGAAAAGGTCAACGTTATATATATACATATATACTATAGTAAGAAGTTAAAAAGCCTAAAACAAATTCTCAGTATATACGCATGTATATATATATACATATATACATGCATATGTATATACTGTATATATATATATATATATATTTACACTATTTACAAAACGAGCAGGAGTGCTTTACCGGATATAAAGCACAAGGCGATAGGCGAGTGTTTTGGATCCTATAAAGTACGTACTGCGAGTTTTGTAAATGTCTTATACGGTAATTCCAAACGAAAGTTGGGCAATTTGTGTTTTCTAAAGCAAAAAATATCAAACATGAGGAGTATAGACATTTAACTGTAAGCGAACATTTACATAAATGCAATGATGGCAATTTCAACATTGTGCCCATTTACCATTGTGAGAGCTCAAGTAGACTGTTAAGAGAAACAAAAGAGAAACACTTTATATTGCTGTGCTTAAACCTAACCTAAATATGGAATAATATAAAATAATTTTATGCATGCATGATTTTGCAAATGGCACCTTTCCTCGTAAGCAACATTCTTATTAGATGACGGAACCATTTGTATATATACGCTAGCAAGTAAACCACTGTAAATCACTTATCACCTGAAGAGTTTAAGAGCGAAAACGTTTGTGAATAAAAGTGAAGATTTCAGTGGTTATGTTTAAGTTATTATCATTATTCATCTTATAGTTGACTAACACAATTTTTCATATATATATATATATATATATATAACAAATTGCAAAAATTATGGCACAAAACATATCAACATATAAACATATCAAGACCATTGTATCTCAATTTTATTTTCACTTCAACGGTCAGTGAATATATGCTATTTGCTTTTTGGTACATTCTTTGGCCAGTCTAATGTTTTATGGTTGATTAAAGTATTCATAGTTGCAGATTTACCTGTACATACTTTTTTTAGGATATGCTTAGGTTTGCCAAAATTTATACAATTTGATATATATATATATATATATGTCATATTTAAAAACCGAGCAGGAATGCTTTATCGGGATTTAAAACACGAGGCGATAGCCAAGTGTTTTAGACCCGATAAAGCACGAACTGCGAGTTTTCTTCACGTATAAAGGCACATGTATCTTTATCACATATATAGATCCGACACGCTTATGATTTTCTTTTGTCTTTTCCTTTGAATTTTATATATATTTCTCAAGTAGCGGTTTGAGCACCAAGTTCGGTCCGAGCTGCACTAATGAGCTGTAGTACAGCGAAACGTACGTCTGCAGAATGAACACACACACACACACATATACAGTGACATGCAAAAGTATTGGACACATTGGATTTTTTAAGAAAATAATAACTTTTCTTGTTGCTATTAACCTAAAACTTGAACTGAATATAGTAGATGTTTAGGATAGACTATGCATGAGGAGAAATAAAGAATTGTTTGCTCACACAAAAATTTATTGACAAATACAACAGAAAGTAACACGCAAAAGTTTTGGACACATTCTGAAAATATAAATATAGCAGGATAAAAATTGCAGTTTTGGACTGAAGTCTATTTCATATTAATTTGCAAATCTCCGCCGACCAATCAGAGCACACCACGCACCATGACGTCTCCGTGTGCTTTGAATGGTCATTGAAGATTTGGCTGTCACATGGGAAGGTTTTCAGAATGGCGAAGACAAAGGAGCTCTCTCAACAACTTCGTATGGTTATAATTGACCATCATAATCGTGGAATGGGATATCGAAAGATCTCTGACATGCTCAAGATCCCAATTAATACGATTGGGGCCATTATTCGGAAATGGAAGGAACATGGGCTGACTACCGATCTACCTCGAAAAGGGCGTCCTCGTAAAGTAAGTGAACGAGCAGCTAGATCCATTGTTCGGAAAGTGATGCACAAGCCATTCACAACACGAGGAGAACTTCAGAAGGAACTGCAGGCAGCTGGCAAAAAGGTTAGCAAGGATACAATTAGTCGTACACTCCACCTGGTAGGGCTGCATTCTCGGACTCCTAGAAAGACCCCTCTGGTGAAGCCCGAGCACGTGAAGGCTCGTCTAGAGTTTGCCAATCGAAATCTCGAGAAGCCTGCTTCGTTCTGGAATAAAATATTATGGTCTGATGAGACTAAAATCGAGCTTTCCGTTGGAAACAGCTCGAGACACGTCTGGAGAAAGGAGGGTACTTCATATGACCCCAAAAATACCATCCCCACAATCAAACATGGTGGTGGAAGTATAATGGTTTGGGGTTGTTTTTCCTCCAGTGGTACGGGCGGACTACATATTATCGAAGGAACAATGGATAATGCTGTGTACCGCGAAATACTAAAGGAAAACATGCTTTCATTTGTAAAATCGCTCAAGCTACCAAGAGGTTGGATTTTTCAGCAAGATAACGATCCCAAGCATACTGCAGTGAAAACGAAGGAATGGCTTCAGGCAAAGAAAGTAAGGGTTTTAGAGTGGCCTAGTCAGTCGCCTGATCTAAATCCGATAGAAAATCTGTGGAAGGAGTTTAAACTTCGACTTCATCAGAGGAATCCACAAAACCTGAATGACCTCAAGGACATTTGTCGACAGGAGTGGGACAACATTAGTGCTGATTTCTGCAAGAAACTCATCTCAAATTATTCCAAACGTCTGACAGCCGTAATTTCAAATAAGGGATACGCCATTAAGTATTGAATGCCATTAAGTTTATTCATATGTGTCCAAAACTTTTGCGTGTTACTTTCTGTTGTATTTGTCAATATATTTTTGTGTGAGCAAACAATTCGTTAATTCTCCTCATACATAGTCTATCCTAAATATCTACTATATTCAGTTCAAATTTTAGGTTAGTAGCGACAAGAGAAGTTATTATTTTCTTAAAAAATCCTATGTGTCCAATACTTTTGCGTGTCACTGTATATAAATATAAATATTTATATATATATAAATATATATATATATATACGCTCACTAGTCTCTAGTTAGAGCACTCTGGCATGGCTTAGATGTACCACATGTGTGGGACATTTGAGTTGCCTACATAATATAGGCTTCTCCATCCTGCTCGTCAGCACTACACTGATGAGGCCCAGTAGGCCCAAACGGTTCCGTCTGTAGTTATGTATGTATATATATATATATATATATATGTATGATGAAAAGTTTTTTCTCAAGCTTTTATCTCAGAAAACTTCTGAGCTCCCCAACGGGAATCGAACCCGTGTCTCCCGATTGCCGGTACGGTTGTTTTGCCACTACACTATAGGGTCTCAGACGGCAAGCATGATATTAATTAGAGACCTGGTTCGAAATATTACAGTTTCGCATTGCAGGTATGTTCAGCTTTCAAGTACGAAAGAGGCATATCAATATTTCGAACCAGGTCTCTAATTAATATCATGCTTGCCGTCTGAGACCCTATAGTGTAGTGGCAAAACAACCGTACCGGCAATCGGGAGACACGGGTTCGATTCCCGTTGGGGAGCTCAGAAGTTTTCTGAGATAAAAGCTTGAGAACAAACTTTTCATCATACATATATATATATATATATATGTAGTTATGTATATATATATATATATATATAGCAAATAAAGTTATAAACTGAGTTCTTGATCAATATTTAATATTTTACTTGGTTGATGGACGGGTTCTGATTTACTTATGTATATATATATAAACATCAAGACCAACTTCCCAACTCGTCAACCATATGCAGCATCAAATTTTAAAAAATCTTGTTGACTTTAATAACCTTTTTAAAAAACACATATAATATTTCGGGGCACAGCCCCTTCCTCAGATTAACCTACTACGAACAACGGGGGTCTTCATATATGTTTATAAAAGTCATTTCCATGTTACAAGCCCCTCACGTTAAGCCCCGAAGAGACAAAGCTATTGATTTTTTCTACCCAAAAGCTTTCCTTTTCCGTAGGGTCTCTCTTGTCCGTGACATCTATTATTTGGACTTCCAAATCCTCCAATCCCAAATGACTCTCTTCAAAAAAAGTGCATATAAATGTTCTCCACAAATACCTCTCTGTCCCTTACCATATCGATTCATCGAGCTCTTATGGTTGTTTAATCTCTTCCTAAATTCCGTTATCATACTTCCGAAATATTGTTTGGCACATCTCTTGCATGTAATCAAATAAACCACCCCACTTGAATCACAATCAAAGGAATGGTTGATATGGAAAGATTTCTTTTCAACCGTACTTTCAAAAATAGAACCCGTTTTAACAAATTTACAAATCTTACACCTAACCTTTCCACATCCAAACATTTCCTTGTCGGATTGAATCTCCTGTTCTAATTTAGCCCTGACCAAAAAATCTTTAATATTTCTTGGCTGTCTAAAACTTACAATGGGTGGTTCAGGTAAAATACTTTTTAACAAAGGCGACCATTCAACCAATTCCTGTAATTCTCTGAGGATGTGATGAATTTTCAACAGAGCAGGGTGATAATTAAGAACTAAAACCATCCTTTCCTTTTTATCCCGACTACGATTTTGACTTCTACATAAAAGCTCCGAACGCCCAACTCCCCTCACCCTATTAAATTGACTATCAACCAAATCCCCTATAACCTCTATTAACAAGAAAACCTTTTAGATCCATTAATCTTTTTTCAAATTTATCCTCCGAATCACAAATTCGTTTCAATCTCAAATCCTGACCATAAGGTATCCCTTTCTTAACATGTGGTGGATGGCAAAATCTTAAATTTAAATACTGATGTGCATCGGTATGGCTGTCGTCGGTTGTGGTTACTTCTGCTTGGTAAATGATGCATTTATCTGCATTTAAAATCAGCAGTTTTTCCGTAGTACACAAGTTGCATGATTTACCTCCGCTCGTGTATGGCTTAGCGTGATTGAGAATTGACCATTCAATGCTATAGGGTTCTTTAATGGCCTTCAACTCCCAAATGTATCTAGACAGTGCGGTGCTATTTGCATGTTTCATGTGATTGAAAGAGTGCATGTGGTTGTTAAATCTGGTTTTAAATTCACCCTCGGTCATGCCAATGTAGATTTTCTTTGTATCTTGGGAACACGTCTTCACCGTGGCTTGGTAAACTAAATTCTTTTTCAGGCACGATCCTTTTGACGGACATTCTTCCTTCTTTCTACAATTGCATGACCTTTCTTTCATAGTATTGTCGAGATTTAAAATTCAATAATTATGGCGTTGAATAATTTGGGTCATGTTCGCGGTACATCGGTGGCTGACCTTGATGATATTCTTATTAAAAAGCTTGTGCGGCGCGTGGCCAACTGGGAAATGCTTGCTGACTAATTCTACAAACGTCCTGCCGACGTTTGTCATGACGCTCATGGAAAATGGAGGGTTGAACGAAATGATGTTGCGCTTTCTTGATCTATTACTGGGTACCGATTTTTGGTACGATCTCTGGATAACGTCTTTGAAACCACTCTTTCTAAGCGCTTCGTTGTAGATTGGGGCAGCTCTTTCGAAGCAATCCATGTTGCATGATAGTCTGGAAATTCTGTCGCTGGTTGAAATTGGCACCTGCTTTTTGATGGATGGCGGGTGATTGGAGTCAACGTGAATAAACAGCGGTGCATTATCAGGTTTTCGGTACGGATGGTGTGTCCCATTGTTTAGATTGAGGGTTATACCAAGGTAATTAACGATCTTTAGGTTGACTTGGATGGTAATTTTTAGACCGAAACCAGCGAAGCATTCCACGAATCGTTTTCTAACTTTGTTAGTGGTGCGCGGCCCCATGTTTCGAAATGCAGCCAAACCATCATTCCTATACAAGCCGATATTCTCGTTTTTAAAAACGGTTTTCAACTTGTCGAGTAACAAAAGCCCAACCAGTTCACAAACCTCTGCTCCATCGTGGCTTTCCATTGTGACATCGAATAGATCTGCATTGTCACACTTGCACTATACGTTGTTGTTTTCAAATAGCAGTGACTTACGGGCATGCATGATTACTTTGATGTCCTCATCTGAGATGCCAACAAATTTCTTGGCATAGGATAATGCTTGTGCCAATAGGTTTACATTTATAGAGGGATAAAAATCCACAATGTCAAACATAAATGTCAAACATTGTTTGTTGTTTAGTCTAGTGAACCAATTGATAACTGCAGATGAATTTCCCATTGGCGTGCCTTGGTGTGGTGTCTAACCGCGTTGTTAATTTTTTCAAGAATCTGCTTGCTCACGATTCCCAACTGACTCTTGGCGGAATTAATCAACCTACATTTGGGGTTATTATCAAAATTCTCCTTGTGATCTTTTAGGGAAATGAATGCGTTCGTTTTATTCATCGTTTCTAGGCGGTCCCCAATTCTCAAACGACTGGCGATGAGCTTTAATTCCTTGTTTATGTTGGGTACAGAGTCGACAGGTGCCAATTTGTATTTACTTGTTATGTTTTCTCTCAGCAGTTTCTCATACTCCTGTTTCTCCAGCTGGTAAATGTTACGTGACTTGTCTGCAAATGTAAACACTTTTGGCGAGGCATTTATCGTCTGTATATCTCTGCGTAGTGTGTTCTGGAAAGCGTTGTTGATTTTTCTAAATTTGATGTTCTCAACCATTGTGAATATGTGATCTTCAAAGCACTCCAAGAGCGCATTACTAGGCGGCAGTTTCTAGATTTTAGCTTGAACTTGTTGGTGTCTCGCATAGTATCGGAATTCAATGAAAAAAAATACTTTCCATCGCATTCGTTTGATGATCGACTCCACGCTGGACAGCAATCTTGTGTGGTAGGCATTTTTGGGTGGAACTGGTACATTCTTCATAGAGTAATTAAAAAGTGTCTTTTCCATTATATATCCTTTGCGGGCGATAGTGCTC